>CM035406.1:155491021-155701021 GCA_020310875.1 Ceratopteris richardii
ATCTCTGTACCAATAAACTATTCAAATAATGACCTACCTCTAGGTTGAACATCAATGACGTGCCACCAAGGATGAGCATCAGGGTTTTTATAAAAAAATGCTTGTTCAATATGCCTAGGAAGAATATATGGCTTTCTAGTAGATCGCATTACCTTGGAAGAACCAATTGCCTAAAAACTAGATAATTCCTTTCTCAATGTGGAATTACTACCTTTATACTTGGCTCAAAACCAATCAACCTTAAAAATGACCTATCAACATATATAAAGACAAAAAACCATTATTAGGTGCTTAAAAAAATAATAAACTCTATCATAAAAAATATAAACTTTTTTCTACCTATTTGAATGTAGGAAATGATATTTCATAGATACGGACAATAGCTCCCATGTAACCAAGTTCGCCATCTATAAGGTTCATGTCTTTTGAGCTAGCACGTGATAGTTTCTTGAAAGAAGCAACAATACTAGAATCCTCTGTTTTATGTAAAGAATCAATAGCTTTGATTCTAATATGCTGTCCAAAAGCCCACATATTAGTGAACATTCAAGCTCACAAAAGAAATTAAATTAGTACAGAGAAACTAATACACATATATGAAAAAAACAAAATATTATTCAAATAAAATTACTTTTCGTTCACAACCTATCATTAACTCTCTCTGCTCATCTCAGATTTCTTCATTATTTGCATTGGCTCGTTGCAAAAAAGTATATAGCCAATCTGTGAAAGAAGATATATTTGTAATCTCATTATGATTGAGATTACGTCTATATCTTTTGTTTTTCTGTCTTTTACTTCAGAGATTTTGATGTTCCTATTCGTACTAGCTAAGGAATGTTTGCATGTATTCGTGATTATATGCTACATAGAAACATCATTTTTTTCTTGAAATGTAAATAAATATGGAACTCCCTTACCCGATAATACCTCATCTGTTATTTTTGAAGAAGACTCGTTGGTCCATGCATGTGGAACTTCTTCATGAACTCTTTCAAGGTACTCACTAACATAGTACATGCACTCTTCAAGGACCCAATCCTTTGCCATGGATCGTTATGGTTTCGATCTTTGCCGTACATAAACTTTTAATATTCCCATAAATCGCTCGACTCAAAACATCCATTGAGTGTTGACATCACCTGCAATCTCTATTTCATCTACAAGATGGACTAATAAATGAACTCGGATATCAAAAAATGAAGTAGGAAGCTCTTTCTCCATCAAACATAGTAGCTCTTGCATTTACGTTTCTTTTGTGGGATCCAAGACAATATATTAAATATAAAAGTATCATAATTACCTTATAAGCGATCCAAGATGGTATATAACATCTCATACTCCTGTCGTTGCACATCCATCGATAACCAAAGGTAAAATATGTTTCAGAAAGTTATGTCAATCATGGGTCTTTCACCCAGATAAGCTCTTATCATCCATAGTAAACATGTTCTAGGAAGATGCTCCATATCCTATAGGAGTCCGAATAAAAGATATCAAATATTCATATATATTAAATATAAAAGTATCATAATTACCTTATAAGCGATCCAAGACGATAGATCACATCTTGTACTCCTTTTGTTGTACATCCATCGATAACCAAAGGTAAAATATGTTTCAAAAAGTTATGTCAATCATGGGTCTTTCACCTAGATAAGCTCTTATCATCCATAGTAAACATGTTCTAGAACGATGCTCCATATCCTGTAGGAGTTCGAATAAATTGAATCCTATTGTTGATAGTCTGTATCTCTTTTAATCCAAGAAGATGCTACTATAAGGAATAACCAATATTCTTGAATATATGCGTAGGATCAAGAAGATGACATACTTTTAACTCTTTCTAAAAACCTCTGCTTGTAACTGACGAACAACAAGTCCATGATGTGTACAAGGTATATTAGCATTATGAGTATGAGAATTATCATCATTATCATCATCAAGCAAGTATTCCTTTTTATCAACAATAATTTGATTTTGTATATGGTTTCTAAATAAAATAATGACATTAATTTATAGAAAAAATACATACCCAAGCATTTTCACGTTGACCAGGTGGTGGTGCATGCTCAAAATTACCATAATCTGTCTCATTTTCAATACATTCCAATCGTGGTCTTCGATACGTGCCATAGTAAGAGTTACACCAACATATAATATGCTCTTCATAGTAAAATTCATCATAATTCCTATCGAAGAACACATGTGAAGTCGTTGCATGGGTAGGAGGTGGTGAGTGCCCTTTGATTGATCAAAATCTGATTATAACAAAAAAAAATTAGTTATGTATCTATCAAATATATTTAAAATTAAAAGCTTGATATACTTACAATATATAGTCCTTGCATGATTAGGAGACGGTGGTGGAGTTCTGTCTGATTGATTCGAATCTACAAATAATGGTATTAGATATTAAAAATCTGATTATTTACATACATAAACATTCACATATACACATTTACACGTACACACATATTCACATATGCACATTGACACATACACACATATTTACATATACACAAATACACATTCTTGTGGGAGAAATGCATGTACTTTGTATGAATGTGTGTATATGCATGCATGTGTATGTGTGTATGTATATATGTGGATATGTATATGTGTGTTTATGCTATATGTATGTATATGTGTATATGTATGCATGTATGTATGTGGATATGTTTGAATGTATATGTGTATGTGGGTATGTGTATGTGTATGTATGTGTGTGTATATATGTGTATGTAATCTGATTCTTTCTTTCTGTTCGAGATTAAAGTAACAAGAGATATTGTATGATGGAAAAAAATAAGAGGAGACCTAACATATGAGTCATTTCCTCAGTAGAAGGTATACAAATTAATAGTTTATATTTATAATTCTCATATGTTTTATTAATTTTTTACATTTAATTTATGCATTTGTTTTCTATTTAAATAAACAGGCAGTCGGGCCACACATTACACTTAGGTCAAATGGGCCATCATGGTTTTGTAGCTACATTTGTAAGTATATGTGTTATTGTAAGTATATATTTTAGTTAGAACACAAGAAACTAATCTTTTTTATTTTTTTCAATGCACCGAAAGGATTATGGTCCATATCCTATGAAACATGAGACTGAGTATGCTACACATTTTGGATATTGGTGTTTGAGAGAGTATATGTGAGATCACCTGGATGCATTTGTGAGTATTATTAAATTTCATATAATTATTTTATTTTTATGGAGGTTTTAATTGTTTTACTTATTTATGTTTGCTATATCTAATACATGAGTATTATAGAGAGGTAGATATGGATGAGGTGGAGAGACAGACACACGAGGGATGATCTCGATCGTCACAGTGCTCACATAGATACATCAGATCATGCGGATGATCCTGATCATAGATACAGTGCTAAGTTTTGAAATGTGTGTATGGTATTAAGTAATAAAAATTCTTGTTCTATTTATTTATTTTATTGTTTATATTAAGCATGTGTTTTATTACTTTAATTATATAATTCATTCATATTTATGTGTGCTTATGTGTATATAAAATGTATATATGCACATGTAGGTATATATCTATATTTGTGTGTGTCTATATGCATGTATATGTATGTATCTATGTATATATATGCGCATGTATGTATGTGCATATGTGTATGTGTATATGCATGTATCTGCATGTGCATGTGTAAGTGTATGTGTATGTGCATATGCATGTGTATGTGTGCATATGTATGTATGTATGTATGTGCATGTATATATGTAAGTGTATGTGTATAGGTGTGTATGTGCATGTATATGTGTGTATATGTATCTATGTGCATGTGTATGTGTGTATATGTACGTATGTGCATGTGTATGTGCATATGTGTGTGTATGTGTGTGTATGTGTGTGCATGTATATGTGTGTAATATGTGTGTGCATATGTATGTATGTACATATGTATATGTGTATATGCAAATATGTTCATGTGCATGTGTAAGTGTATATGCGTATGTATGTGTATGTGCATGTGCATGTGTGTGTATATGTATGTATGTATGTATGTATGTATGTATGTATGTATGTATGTATGTATGTATGTATGTATGTATGTATGTATGTGCATGTGCATGAGTAAGTGTATATGTGTATATATGTGTATGTGCATATGCATGTATGTGTGTGTGTATGTATGTATGTGCATGTATATGTGTAAGTGTATGTGTATATGTGTGTATATGCATGTATATGTGTATATGTATGTTTGTGCATGTGTGTGTATGTGCATATGTGTGTGTACGTATGTGCATATATATATGTGTATGTGTGTGTATATGTACGTATGTGCATATGTATGTGTATGTGTATAAACATATACAAGTGTATGTATATGCATGTATATATGTATGAAACATGCATGTGCATGTGGATGCATTTCCATTTGCATCCATGTGTATATGCATGCGTGTGAATGTGCATGCATGTGGATGTGCATATACATGTATTTAAGTATGTGTTAATGTGTGTATGTGTATGTATATATGCAATAATGCATGCATGCAAGTTAGTTTATGTGGTTGTAGAAATGTTTGTGCATATGCATGTGTATGTGTGTGTATGTGTAAGTGTATGTGCACATGTATGTGTGTGTATGTGCATGCGTATATGCGTATATGTGTGAACGTGCATCTTCATGTATAAGTGTATATGTGCATATCAATAAGTGTGAGTATGCTAACTAATGAAAATAACACAATTGAAATGATATACAAAGAATGGAAGTTGTACTTACAATAGTTAATGATATTTTTTGCTTGGTTAACTTCTTGAATAACTTTCAATAGAGAGAGAGAGAGATAATTCAAAGAGAGAAAGAGGTAGAAAGAGAGAAATAGAGAGAGAGAGAGAGACAATAAGATAGAGATTAGTCAAAACAACAATTCAGCAAGCAATTGTTCCAGCTCCTAAGCGCAATGCAATCGTGAACATTGGAGAGCTCTTTGATCAGATGTGTGTAGATGCCGATCGAAGAGCCTCCAACATTTTTTTTGTCAAAAACATGTCGTGTAAGCGATGATAAAGCATCGTAAATTCCTATGCATGTCGCGTATAATTAGCATTGCTTATGAGATGCAAATTACCGTCGCTTATGCAACACTTTTTTAAATCATTGCTTTACCGACGCTCGATGTAATTGTCGCATATTCCATCATGCCACACATCGATAAAAACATCGATTTTTTTTGTTTAACCGACATTCCATGCTCGACACTTGTTGCAACTCTTTATGCAATTTTATAGTGACAAAATGGTGTCGCGTTAACCATTGCTATGCATTGGGGGAAAAAATGACCCCTCCTTGGGCCTTTTAGCTCAAGGGCTGATTAGTGATGGACCAATGAGAAGAGGGTGGTGGCCACAATCTACTCCCTTAATCAAATAGACTAGGCATAGGCTTCCCTTGGTCTTGTGTGGTCAAAGATACAGAAACCACCTAGAACTCATGGTTTTAGCTTTGTGAATGGTTCTGGAATGCTTGAGAAGCAATAAGAACCCTTAGATTTGTTCAATGATCCAAGGGATGAGGTGGAAAAGCAAAAGTCAAGGTGCCAATGAACATGGACCCTTGGATTGCTCTTGTTATCAATGGTTTGGATTGGATTCATCTTAAAAAATGCGCCATCAGTTCTACACCCTTGGATCGAGATTCAGATTGAATGCATCTGCTTGAAACCATGAAAGTTTGGGTGCCTAAAATGTGGAACATTGGATATACAAATGATCTAATGGCTGAGAATGAGTCCCCCACATCAAAAGGCACCTTTTGCTGTCCAGCCTCTGATCTTGGACCCATCCGACAGCTCACGGTAGCTCCAAAATTGCGATCAGCCCAAATTGCGGTATGCCGTTGGATCTCTCTTGATCTAAAGGACAATAAAATGTGCAGAGAGAGTGAAAAAAGTGTGTGAGCTACTAGTCTTCATCATTAAGTTGTCAGAGTTTCTCTCACTAGAGATACATCCAATTAAATAGGGGCCATTGATTTGAGGCATCCAAAGGCCAAAATTTGTTCATATTTAGAATTTGAATACAACCTTTTGTGAAGCATTATTTTATTTGACAATACTACTAGTGGTTTTGCAAGGTCCTTTAATCTCCTAGATTAAGCTTTTTAATCCAAATCCTTACAAGGCCCATGCACGGCTCAGTTTTTCCCTTAATGGTGCCCGTATTCCTTGTAGTGAGTCTAGATACACCATGATAAGTCCTAGGTCTCATTTCCTAACTTTTTATAGTATTAATACAAAAGAAATTGGCTATTCAATAGTTTTAGAATTCTATATCACCTGATTGACTGTTGGTATATGGTTTAGAGAAGAATACTTAAAGAATGAATCAATTTTTTTTTGGAGTTACTATGTGTGACTTGCTATTGGTAAGTTCCAATGTTAGTCTAGCATGTATCGTATGAAATTTTTTTTATTATAGGAAATTCAAGATTTTGATTTTGTTAAATCAATACCATAAACATCAAATAAGATAATATACACTTTGTAGTGGAATTTGGGATCTTTATAGTTTTGATTTAATTTCTCATTGAGATGATGTTATAATTTTGTTTGGTCCGGGAACGTTAATTTTTAGTTTTGCAATTCATAGATAATATTGAATACTCCCCTTAATGAAATGGTGATGAAATGTAAATGGGATTTTTTGTATTATTTTTATGCATCCATGAATATAACTCTAATAAATTATGAACACATGCATTAAGTGGTGTTTAAATAGAGGTTTAGCATTATATAAATTGAAAATTTAGATCTAAGAAATTGATGCAAGGAGAGTGTGCTAAAAATATTTAGATGGGTATATCAGTGTAACAAAGATTGATTGTAATTTCATATAAAATTTCTATAGTTAAAACTATTTTTCTTCTAGGGAAGGTGGTGATTAGGACGAAGTCTTGCACTTTGTGGTATGGTATTGAATTTCAGTGCAATATGGGTATTGAAGAGTATTAATGTGTTTTGATTACTTGATAGAATTTATCTCAAAGCTTATAATATGAGGTGGGTTTTTCAAGGTTGTGATTTTCATTTAGTGTTATTCTTGGCATTGAAGATGGTTCCTAAGTAGTAGTTTAGGATGTTCCTTGAACTACAAGTAACTAAGTGTAGGCAAGTGTTCTGGTTTCATAATATGTAATGAGTATTAAAACGATAGCTTTTATTTTTCTTGGATATTAAGTGGGGTCGATTAGTACTTAATAATATTTATTATATACTAAATCGGATCAAGCATATTTACCTTAACAGTTTAAAGATGCTTTCTCAGTCTTGTTTTTTCTAAGGTTTGAAAAAAAGTTTCTTGAATAGAAAACTAATAGCAAAGGAGTGTGTGTAAATATCTCTCTTTTGATCAGAGCATGGTCTAGTAACATATGTCTCTACGGATGGCATTAGCTAGCATTCGCATCTATCCATTTGTGTTTGCTTTTAAAGATTTTTTGGCAAAGAATTCATGTATGTTGAATGATAGGAGTGGAATGGTTTTAAGCTCTCTCTAGAAAGGACTGTAGCAACACTATTTTATTAACGAAAAGACTTTTCAAGTTGTTCATTACATAAATTCACATACATACATACATACATACATACATACATACATACATACATACATACATACATACATACATACATGCATGCATACATACATACATACATTCATTCATACATACATACATACATACATACATGCATGCATACATACATACATACATACATACATACATACATACATACATACATACATACATACATACATACATACATATATACATACATGCATGTACATATACATAAATATATACACACATTCATACATACATATCGACATACATACATAGATTCATGCATTACATATAAGTTAATAGGATTTATCCTCGAGATTATCATAATCATCTAAATCAAGGTTAGGAAATAATTGATAAGGCTAGAGAAACGTGATGCAAAGAATGCTTGAACCAACAATAAGAATAAAAATTTGAATTACTTTTCCTATAATCATTATTATTATTATTGTTCATATCCATGACTTTAGAAAACGTATTTATTGGTTTTTATTTTTGTAGAATCACTAGGAAAAGTAAGAGCTCTTGAAGGGTCACTCTCATTCGATTAAATTGACCTAGAAGAATGATCCAATAGACTTTCTCCAAGTCATGAAAAAGTTAGGTTTTAACTTTTCTTAGAAGTAGGCCTTTTTGTCCTATATGGGTTGAGAAACTACACAAGGAGTTATCAACCACTACATGAAACGATAGATGTCAAACAGAATCTCTACTAACTATTGATCCCCTTACTCAAAGGTGGGATTAAGACATATATCCTTTGAACTCAAATCAAATTCATTTGTTCAATAAGATCAAGATCTAATGTTCAACATTGAAGTCACCGACTTTCTCATCACATGGAAAGGCATCAGCCATGACATGTTGCTTGGGATCCCATGAACGAGTTGAGCTGTTCAAGGAATACACCTTCAGATCTCATGCATTCGATTTTTTTGCATCAATTATTGTAAGAACATTCCTTTCATCCTCTCAAAGGATCCCCGATTTAAACTCACATGTTTATGATCCAGTAACCTCTCCAGATTTGAAATCCCTCTACATGAGAATATATTTCGTCCTGGCTTCTCATTTAATACATATCTCTTTCTCACAAAATATGTGTCCAAAACTCTGATTGACCAAGGAAAGACCTTTTGCTAAAAATACTTTAGCAACAAATAGTGAAATTTCGATATGAAAAACAAGCTCGCCCTCTAAAGTCCCATGCTTTTTCTAATTTCTTTGATTTGATCAATAACAAAATATTTCATCGAATGATGTCTGATTTTATGGAGGTCTAGCATGGTTATCTTGACCGCATGAGATTGGAGTGGTTCGTCCAAATTGATCTGAGATAGATATAAGTAAGTAAGCATATAAATAAATAAATAACACATACATGCGTACATACGCACATGCATGCATATGTACGTGTGCACATACCTACTACCTATATACATACGTGGAGAGAGAGAGAGAGAGAGAGAGAGAGAGAGAGAGAGAGAGAGAGAGAGAGAGAGATGTTTAACGGCCGCATCGGGATAGACGCACATCGCCCTCTTTTTTGTCGAATATTGCGTTAATTCTGATGACAGTAGTATTGTGTTTGTGCAACTGGAAGCAAAATAGGGATATCACATCTACATGCCATGTTTTTGAGAATGGTTTCTACGCCCTCTGTTTTCGATGAGTTCAAAGCTTCTAGAAGCTGTACATGAACGACCTGCACTGCATAAGAAGGAAGAACAGCCAGTGGTTTTGAGCCATTTGATTCGAAGAAACACATATTTATGTGCTCCGTCATTTCAAGTGTGTCTGTTTAGCTATGGCGGCCAGAACAGGACATGATAGAGATGCTTGAATGTATTTTCTGTCTTGTAAGCCTCTGTGACTAGGCAATGCAGATGTCAAGGAATGCTGCGGCAGAACGCTTTAGTCGTCAACGGCACTGTGGGACATACATCACAACACAAAAAAAAAGGGGGTGGACGGAGGCGACAACACATAAACATCAATCGTTTCAAACGATTTGACATTATGGTAGCCAAGAAGCATCATTGACACTGAGGCTATGGCGGCCAAAACAGAACATGGTACAGATGCTTGAATGCATTTTCTGTCTTGTAAGCCTCCATGAATAGGCAATCCAGATGTCAAGGAATGCAGCGACAGAACGCTTTATTCGTCAATGGCGCTGAGGGACATACATCAAAACACAAAATAGAAGAAAAAAATCGTCAGAGGTTGCCATCGCTGTTCTGTTGTTATCCGCTTTACGTTCACATCGCGATTACACATAAACATCAATCGCTTCAAACGATTGGATTTCGTATCCAAAGAACTAACACGATCGGAGTCGTTTAAAATTGAAAGCTTTCGCTTTTGCTTTTTGACCCAAGCCACCTGATGCTTTTTGAAAGAGGGGGCAAAAAAAAAAGCTTTTGCTTTTTGAAAATAAATGTTTTGTGGACCCTGATTTAAGGAGCGACACGTGAAGATCCATCCACGATTTGATAACAAGTTCTTTCATGACGTTACACTAGTTTGACTCTACGATGCTTTTTGGAAGAATCCGCGACAACTATTTCATGAAAGTGAGGAACGAGTTATTTCTTTTTCTGATCGTCATCAACAGTATCAGATTGCTCGCACGGCATTCTAAGTTGGCGATTCTTGTAGCAAGAAGCTACCGTTGGGCCTGTGAACGCAAGGTCCTTAATTTGTTTACATTAGGCTCCCACTGTCTTCATCATTCAAAGACATAGAGAAGCTCGAAACAGAAAGAACGGGTTTATTAGTTTGAATATTCGCAATATTCTAAACTCTTTATATCAACCAGTTCTGTAGCAAAAACTACCTTTCTCGTTCACATGACGTCTTCCATGGTCGATACAAGATTAACATGCATTCACTACAAGAATATAGGGGATGCATTCACCACAAGAATATAGGGGATGTAGCAATGCCCCCAATTGAAAAAAAAAAGCAGGGAAAGTCATCTATGCGACGATGCATTAGATAGCATCACATACACGATGTTTCAAGAGAGAAATAAAAAAATAAATCTTTTGCATGGAATAAGTGACGATGAGTGTCACATAAGTGGCATATATATTATTCCTTGCTATTTGCATCATCTTTTAGCGACTATGTTAGCGACAATTGCACACTAAATACGAGGCTATAGCGTTGCATAAGCGATGCTCTGCGAATTTGAAAAAAAAAAGATTTCACCACATTTGCGTCAGGATCAAGTGAGAGAGCGAGAGCAAATGAGCGAAGGAGCAACCCAATGAGTGAACGAGAGCGAATGAGCGAAGGAGCAACCGAACGAGCAAATGTACATGCACACACAGACACACATATGCATACACACATATGCATACACACACATGCATACACATACACATGCATACACACACACATTCACACATATACACATATAGATAGACATACATATAGACACAAAATCATACACACACATAGACATATACACATACACATACACATATAGATTCTTGCACATATACATACACACATACATACACGTGTATGCATACATACATAGACACATGCATACACACATGCACATACACACATATGCATACACACACATACACACATATACACACACATACATACACAAATATACAAACATACACAAATGCACACATATATGATATGCATACACACATTTAGAAATGCACACATATGCACACATACACATATAGGTACTTGCACATATACACACACACATATACATACACACATACACTCACAAACACACACATACACACATATGCATACATACATAAACACATGTATACACACATGCACATACACACACATATGCATACATACATAGACACATGTATACACACATGCACATACACACACATATGCATACACACATGTGCATACACACATGTGCATACACACATGTGCATACACACATGTGCATACACACATGTGCATACACACATGTGCATACACACATGTGCATACACACACATGTGCATCCACACATGTGCATACACACATGTGCATACATACACACGTGCATACATACTTACATCCATTTGTACACACACATGCATATGTATACATACATACACACATGCATATGTATATGTACATAAACACAAGCACATACACACACATATGCATATACACACATACATATATACACACACATAGACACATATATACACTCACATGCATACATACAATTATATGCATACATACATATACACACATACACATACACATACACATACATAGACACACATATACATATACACATATGCATACACATACACATACACATACACATACACACACATACACACACACATACACTGACATGCATACATACACTCATATGCATACATACACACACATGCATACACATGCATATGCATACATACATACACACATGCACATACACACACATATGCACATATGGACATATACACACACATACACTCACATGCATACATATACACACATGCATACATACATAGATATGTGTACACACATGTTGGAGCAAACAATCTACAAATCCGCGGCTCATCAAACACATTCGCATATGACTCTAGACTCATCAATATTTGCCCATATGGCCTTAGTTCCATGAACTACGCATATGACCTATCGCATATAAAAACTAAAGAAAAAAATTAATTCTTTTCACAGTAGGCAATTAGCGTAGTCATTCCTTAAATCAAGGACATCATATAGTTGCACGATGACAGACGGATATTCTCCTCAAATCAAGGAAATTAACTTACGTTTCTTTTAGAAAGAAGCTCACTCGTGGTGAGTTCTGCCGTTTGACATCATTGTATATAAAGCATTATACTTCAATGAAAAGTTGGGGCGATTCTGTTATACTGTTATATGCTTATGTCGACCCCCTGTTGTTTATCTTCTCCTCTTTGTTCTGTTAGATTGTTATGTTCTTACGTCAACCCCCTGCTGCATATCTTCTCATCTCTGTGAAATTTGATCTCTGTCCACTGCGTACGGCAACTCATCCTATCCAATGGAGAGTATGTTTATACATTTTATCGTTGATATTCATACATATCAATGTCCGCACATAACTATATGATCATCATGTGATATACGTAGTTGTCAGAATGTGTAAAACTAGAAGCACTAATTCATATCAAGCCTGTCACATACCATCGTTTCTTATGATCATCATGTGATGTGTACAGTTGTCATAATGTGTATAAGTAGAAGCGCTATCTCATAGCAAGCACTATCTCATGCCATCGTATGTTTAGTATTATGCCATGCTATGCCATACAACAGCGTTGATCACATGAAAACAATGATGATTTTAATGAGCCAATTCAGTTGATAGTTGCGCATCTCTATACTCATGAGAAAGTATTTATTATACAATGTTTTATCTATGCTAACGTACACAACAATGTGATATATATGACGTATGTATCTTCATCATTTGAAGATAGATCTCTGATCATATTAGATTGATTGGATTTGAAACCATCTGCAAGTCTGTTTACTTTGGTTTTGGGCATGCATGTGTCATTTTTCCTTTTATCTGAGTACGAACTCTAATCTATGAAAATGTGATCATATGAGGTCACGAGAACTTGATCACTATGATCATGTTAACAGGAAGTTGATACTGTCGATGCCGATTACTATGGTGTACGATTCATCTGTGAATGCCATGCATTATTTATATATGATACTCATTATTAACAACAAATAATTTCAAATGAAGATATAAAGAAGATTTTCACAACTCACAAAGCCAAGGATCGAGAATCAAAATTCAAAAGCTACTATTGGCAAAGCTCCTGAGGATCAAAAGCTATCATTTCCAAAAGACTCCATTTCAACAACAAGAAGGCATTCTTCAATGGAAACATTCACTCGGTAATATGGTTTTTCTCTTGATAGTGTTCATTCTTCAAGATCCTTGTGCACTTAAAACTGGTTAGGATCAATGCTCTTATAGTTCTATCTTGAGAAATACCCATTCTTTAGCATCAATCTATTTCTAAGCCTTCTCTTATCACATCAAATGGTACCAACTCTTAGAATGAATCTCTATTGTATACTCTTGTATCAAAAAGAAGATCACATAGATCTCAAGTCCATTGGTATGTACCCCTCAAGCTCCATTGTTCTCTATATTGAGATATGTACAAATTGTAAGAAGCTTGTATCTATAGTCAAGTGCTATTCAAGCACATTGCATTTGCAGCCAAGTGCTACCTAAGCACTCTTTCACCATTGAAGAAGATTGAAAAGAAGAAGATTTAAGTGACTGAGGCAAGGACCGTGGATGTCACTACTCAAAGAGCTCACTCACTTCTCCATATCAATTGGAAGAATTAAAGTAAAGAAGGAAAGTGCATTCAACGCACTCTTGAAGACCTCCTTACCATAGGAAGATAAAGAAAGTGCATTCAACGCACTCAAAGATGAAGAAGAAGACTTCCTCACAAAAGGAAGAAAAGGAAAGTGTACTCAACACATTTCAAACAAAGGTAAAAGGTTGTTCTACTCCAACCGTGAAGGATATGGGCACCTTAGATGTGCTATCATAAGTCAATTTGACTTGCATTCATATACAAAAAATTCAAGTTGTATGGACTCTCATTTATAAAGAGTCACTCAAAGGCTGCATATCATCATACCATTATATCTTTTGTAAAAGCTAAAAAAGCATTCAAATCCCCTCATTTCAACCATTGTAACACAAAATAGTTGAGCACATCACAAGTGGTGTGAGCACTTGTTTCTACACATAGAAGGTGAAATCAAAATGGAGAATAATCAAGTAGCTGGAATCTTGATTAACTTCATTTCCTTATGTAAAGGAAGTCTTTAAATAAGTGAAGGAATAGAATTACTCTAGAGCTAAGGCAATGTTTTCTCCAAGATGAGTGAGGGAAAACCACAACCTCTGAACTTTGCATTAGACAAAGTTAAGTTGTTATACATAAATGGCAAAAGCCATTGATAAAGCACTTTGTAGCTTTCTAACTTATTTGAAACCTCCATATGTATTATGATGAAAAGAGCTCATGTATTCAAGCTCTTGTACTTCCTTATCCGAAGTACTATGTAAAAGATTATATCCTTTAAAGATCACATAAAAGGGTTCTCAAATTGAAGGGGAGATATTCATGAAGGAAGGTTCTACATCAACATGAAGCATTCAAGGAAGAAGACATTATCAACCAAAAATGGAGCTATTTTTGAAGCAAAGGACAAAGAGAAGATCAGCTACATGGAGCAAAGGACTACATCAATGGACTACATCAACTCATGAAGAAAAGACATCAACAAGAGAAGAAAAACTAAGCTTGGAGACATCAAACATATGGAAAACAAAGACACTTCAAAAGGAGCACAAAAGTTATTCTACATTTGAAGAAGATTCAATGATCAAAACCAATTTCAAGGAGCTATTCACAAAGAGGAACATCATCAAACCACAATGAAGTAAGGAATTCATCGATGGACGACTTCAAATCAAAAGGGCATCTACAAGGGGAGATGGAAGACAACAATGAATCAAAGGAATCTATCAACAATCAAAAGGAGCTCTCTACATAGATGATCACTGTTACGAAAGAAGACATCATCAACAAAAAGTCTTGAAGATAATCAATACAAAGGAAAGGACATCACTTCAATCAACAACTACATCAACATCAAGGAGTCTATATATCCAAAAAGAGCATTAAGCAAAGAATAGAGAAAAAGGAAGTAGAACTAACAATAGAAGAGAAGATTCAAAGGCAAATGAAAAGTTAGATCAAAGGGAAGATATCAGAAAGAAAAGCAAAACAAAGAGAGAAAGGAGACATCATCAAATATGATACCGTGAATTTGAAGATTGAAGGGGAGCTCTTGGCGCAAACAATCTACAAATCCACCACTCATCAAACACATTTGCATATGACTCTAGACTCAACAATGGTCCATCTCATTAATATTTTCCCATATGGCCTTAGTTCCATGAACTACGCATATGACCCATCACATATAAAAAATAAAGAAAAAAAGTAATTCTCTTTGCAGTAGGCAATTTGCATAGTCATTCCTTAAATCAAGGACATCATATAGTTGCACGATGACAGACGGATATTATCCTCAAATCAAGGAAATTAACTTACGTTTCTTTTAGAAAGAAGCTCACTCATGGTGAGTTCTACCGCTTGACATCATTGTATATAAAGCATTATACTTCAATGAAAAGTTGGGGCGATTTTGTTATACTGTTATATGCTTATGTCGACCCCCTGTTGTTTATCTTCTCCTCTTTGTTCTGTTAGATTGTTATGTTCTTATGTCAACCCCCTGCTGTGTATCGTCTCATCTCTGTGAAATTTGATCTCTGTCGACTGCGTACGGCAACTCATCCTATCCAATGGAGGGTATGCTTATACATTTTATTGTTGATATTCATACATATCAATGTCCGCACATAAATATATGATCATCATGTGATATATGCAGTTGTCAGAATGTGTAAAACTAGAAGTGCTAATTCATATCAAGCCTATCACATACCATCGTTTGTTGTGATCATCATGTGATGTTTATAGTTGTCATAATGTGTATACGTAGAAGCGCTATCTCATAGCAAGCACTATCTCATGCCATCGTATGTTTAGTATTATGCCATGCTATGCCATAAAACAATGATGATTTTAACGAGCCAATTCAGTTGATAGTTGCGCATCTCTATACTCATGAGAAAGTATTTATTATACAATGTTTTATCTATGCTAACATACACAACAATGTGATATATATGACGTATGTATCCTCATCATTTGAAGATAGATCTCTGATCATCTTCTAATGATTGATTGGATCTCAAACGATGTGCAAGTCTGTTTACTTTGGTTCCGAGCATGCATGTGTCATTTTTCCTTTTATCTGAGTACGAACTCTAATCTATGAAAACGTGATCATATGAGGTCATGAGAACCTGATCACTATGATCATGTTAAGAGGAAGTTGATACTATCTATGCCGATCACTATGGTGTAAGATTCATCTGTGAATGCCATGCATTATTTATATATGATACTCATTGTTGACTTCTGCCTTGTACGATAGACTGAAAGTTGATCACTGAAGTTTCGGATGAAGTATCGACTACAAATGACATACAACCACGATATACTGTGTGTGAGCTGCAGAGACTGAAAGCCGATCACTGAAGTTTCGGAGGAAGTAACGACTACAAATGACATACAACTAGGATATACTGTGTGCGAGCTGCAGAGATGAATTCATTTGCTTACTCTCAGTTGACAGAATGTGAATTCAAATATAATATGCAAGTTGTACGTTGCTATTCTCCTTAAGGGAGTAATATGTTTTCGGCTCCATCTGTCCTACAAATCACATTAAGTTCATCAAGTGATGAAGTGTATTTACATTGAAGATGTTCACATGCTATTATGCATCATGAGTACAATTTACAAGCTTCCTCTTGCGCATGTTTCACATACATTTTATTGAAGGTCACTTGGATCCAAATCAAATGGGATCATGATTTTTTTACCTATGTGCAATTCTCAAAGCAAATTCATATTGTACTTTCCTATACACGTTTCCGCATCAGAGTGTATTTTTCACTCACTCACAACACATGCACATACATACATACATACATACATACATACATATGTATACACGCACATACATACATTCACACATATACACACATACATAAATGCACACATATGCATACACACTCATACACACATAGATACTCGCACATATACCTACACCAAGATAGACACATACTCACAGACCCATGGATACATACACAAACATGCATACATACATAGACACATGCATACATGCACATGCACATACACACACGCATATGCATACACACACATGCACATACACATACATGCACATACACACACACATATGCATACACACACATACACCTATACACACACATACATACACACATATACACACATACACAAATGCACACATATCTAATATGCATACACACACATTTACAAATGCACACATACGCATACACACAGATACACATATAGGTACTTGCACATATATAGATATACACATACACATATACATACACACACATATACTCACAAAGACACACACACATACACTCACATGCATACATGCACACATATGCATACACATGCATATGCATACATACATAGACACATGTATACTCACACATGCACATACACACATGTATGCATACACAGATATGTGCATACATACACACATATGCATACATACTCACATGCATTTGTACACACACATGCATATGTATACATACATCCACACATGCATATGTATATATACATAAACACAAGCACATACACATATGCATACACACACATATACACTCACATGAATACATACACTTATATGCATACATACATATACACATATACACATACACATACACATATAGGTACTTACACATACATACACACAAATAGACACACATGCACATGCACATATAGATACTTACACATACATACACACACATAGACACACATACATATACACATACACGTACATACACACACATACAATCATATGCATACATACACACACATGCATACAGATACATATGCATACATACATACACACATGCATACACACACATGCACATACACACACATATGCCCATATACACACACATACACTCACATGCATACATACACACACATGCATACATACACACACATGCATACATACATAGACATGCATACACACACATGCACATACATACATATGTATACACACATGCATACATACATATATACATACATACATACATACATACATACATACATACATACATACATATATACATATATAAATGCACACACATACATATACATATGCACATATGCACACACACACACACACACACACATATATATATATATATATATATATATATATATATATATATATATATATATATATATATATATATATATATATATATATATATATATATTGTGTGTGTGTGTATAGATATGTATATATAGATTTCTAATCCATTTTGTTTTATATGTACAAATATTATGGATCATAGTAGAGAGAGAAAAGTGAAACTTACTCTCATAAAGAATCCTATGAGAGGGAAAGTTCTGCCTGATTCCTTAGGGGCTGTCATGCATGAGTATGCAGACATACCTGATGAGGAGTTAGATTTTACCATACAGATGCTTACCCAGTACCTAGATGAAGGCTCCTGTGCAGCTCCATTTGCAAGAAGAGATTTATCTGCCCATAGGTATGGTTTTTTTCATAAATTAATATTTTTAATCATATTATAACACATGTTTTTATTCATTTTTATGTATTTATTTTCAGGACACCTATACCAATTCCAACTCGTGGGAATAGAGCAGAGGTGCCTATGAGGACGTGCATAGGTAGCCTAGGGCTGAAGTGTGACATAGGACCTGAGGGAAATAACGTATATATGAGGCATGGGTTGGAGTTTAAAAGAAGAATGAGAGATTTGTGTGACTCCTACCTGTGTTTTGTTCACTTGAAATGGAAGTAAGTATAAGTTTACATACAAATTGAGATAAATCTTTCATGTTTTACTTATATGATTTTTTATCTTTTGTAGTGAGTTTGATGAGAGAGATAAAAAGTGATTGGAGATAGAATTTGGAACTAGGTGGTTGCATAAATGGTATCTGAAAGAGATACGGATACTTATGGCACATCTTCGTAATAATGCACGGTATGCATTTCTTTTATTTGTTATATTTATGTGTGTATCTATGTAAATAACACATAGAATATAGTACATCGACTTGAATCTTGAGTCTTTCATGTTTTCCGTATGGTTGAAGTATATATATACACATTTCATTTAGTCCTCCCATCGCCTACAAGAGAGATGTCTCTCCTCCCAAGCTTATACCTCTATATATAGCTACTCGAATCAACGAGGACCATAATACATATAAAGATACATAGAGATCATGTATACACACACACACACACACACACACACGCATATATATATATATATATATATATATATATATATATATATATATATATATATATATATATATATATATATATATATATATATATATATATATATATAACACATATTTAAAAACATACACATCACACATACATGCCTACATGCACACATATATGCATATACATGGATACACAATTATAAACACACTTTGCATATATCACACAAATGCACATGCATACATATATTATACACATGCATATACGTACATACATATGAAACACACATATATGCATACTAACACATGTATATATAAAACACACATGAACACACACACACACACACACACACACACATATATATATATATATATATATATATATATATATATATATATATATATATATATATATATATATATATATATGAGAGGAATTTCATCCTCAAATATAGAGCTATATATAAAATTTAAGGCATACCCCCGAGCTTCATGTTCTAACTTAAAAGAACATGTTTTCATATTTGTGGTGGGATTCACCTATATTCTAGTTGAATAAAGGACAACCTATTGTCTGATATCCATTCAAATGATTCAAGTTAACAATCAATCATGGGAAATTTCTACCTTCATGCTCAGCTTGAAATCAATCAACCTTCAAAATAACCTATAAAATTATCAGAAAAATTCATTATTATGTGCTTGAGAAAATATTGAACTATATCATAAAAAGTAGAATCTGTTTTCACCTGTTTGCATCTCTTTTGTTGTAAGTATCCAAGGAGTAGGCGCATAAGTCGATTTCTATGAAAACTTGGCCACAACAACTCCCTCTTGATGCTATTATCTCAATAAGTTGATTTCTATCTCTGAACAAGTTCTTCTTGATGCTATTGTCTTGATGCCAACATCTCATCAAGGTGAATGCATGACATCCAGGACAATGCATATCAACTAACAGAAGGTTCTTATTGTATCAATACAATACAACTTCCTAAAGACGGTCTATGGATCTGTGAAATATATCATCGTATATGGAGAGCCCAAAACAAAGATGAAGTCAAACTTTGTATGAAGGTTTAATCATTAACAAGCTTTGTTGGAGAGTATTGATGATGATACTAAGATACCATATGTTGTGTTTCCTAAGAGGACTGGATGGCATGATGGGTCATACAAGGAACACCAAAGGGTGCATAATTGCATTTTAGAAAGCACTAGGATTCACTAGAGAAAGGTGGATGAATGCTTTCTGAAATTGAGTGGAGCTGAGGAAGAACATGATATGCTTATTGATATGAAGAAGAAAGAGGTGGATGAGATTGTATATCTTGAAGATAAAATAGAGTCATTATGGATGAAAGCTAAGGATTTATATGGAGTTAACACATCAAATAGATTCAACAAGATTCGATGAGATTTGATGTGTTAACTCCATGTAAATCCTAAGCTTGCACCCGCAATGACTTTATTTCCCCTTCAAGCTCTACAATCTCATCCGCCTCTTTCTTCTTCATATCAATAGGCCTATCATGTTCTTCCTCACCTCTACTCAATTTCTGAAAGCATTGATCCACCTTTCTCTTGTGAATGTCAATGCTTTGCGAAACGCACTAATGCACACTTTGTTATTCCTCATATGACCACCATGTGATGTAGTCCTCTTAAGAAGCACAACATATGGTATCCTAGTATCATCATCAACACTCTCCAAGAAAGCTTGTTGATGCTTAAAGGTTGGTACAAGATTCAACCTAATTTTTGCTTTGAGCTCTCGTTATATGAGATTATATATTCCACAGATCCATAGACCTTTTTGAGGAAGTTGTAATGTATCGATACAACAAGAAAATTCTATTAGCTGATATGCATTATCCTGTATGGCATTGATGTTGATGAGATAATGGCATCAAGACAATATAGTATCATTTCTTGATGCAATTGACCTTTGATTGATCAGAATTTGATTGTGTAGCAAATAAAGATACTAGATTTTAATAATCTCATTATTTATATACAAATATTCATATGTACATATTTATACATACACATATTCAAATATACACAAATATACATAGTGAAATATAAATAAACGTACAAAACCATAAATGTATAACATATGTATGTGTGTATGTATGTAGTATGTATGTGTGTGTATATATAACAGGTGTGGATATATGTGTGTGTGTTTATGTATGTATGTGTAAATGTATGTATATATATATATATATATATATATATATGTGTGTGTGTGTGTGTGTGTGTGTGTGTGTATGCATGTATTTTTGTATGTATGCATGTGTATGTGTGGATATGTATGTATGTGTAAGTGTGGGTATGTATATATGTATAAGTGTATGAATATGTGTATGTGTATGCATGTATGTGTCTATGTATGTATGTATGTATGTATGTGTAAGTATTTGTATGTATATGTAAGTGTATGTATGTATGTGTAAGTGTATGTATATGTGTATATGTATGCATGTATGTGTGTGTATGTGTAAGTACGTATGTATAAGTGTAAGTGTATGTATGTGTGTCTATTATGCATGTTTATATATTTAAAGATTTTTTTATATTCTGATCTATTTTTTTGTTTGAGATTAAAATAACAGGAGATGGTGTATGGTAGAACAAAATAAGAGAAGACCTAACATACCACCTGAGATGTGGTAGTTTTTTCGTAGATAGCTACATCTTCAAGAATCATTTCCTCAGCAAAAGGTATAAAAATTAATAATTTATATTACTATGACTTTTTAAATCTTATATATATATTATAAATATTATATAAATTTAGTGTATGTATTTTTTTCATTAAATAAATGCAAGCTACTGCAAAAGCAGAGAGTTGAGTCAGATCATACATTGCATTTAGGCCAAATGGGCCATCATGGTTTTGTAGATATATTTGTAAGTATATATATTATTTAAAGTATATGTTTTATTTTAGTTAAAACACTAATCATTTATCTTTTTTATTTATTTAAATGCAACGAAAGGGTTTATGCTTGATATCCTACAACAAAGGAAAATCGATTTTTCTACAGAGTCTAGAAATCGATGTCTGAGTGAGTATATGCAAGATCATCCTAATGCTTTTGTAAGTAGTACTAAATTTCATATAATTAATTTTTTTTGATATTTTATATATTTTATTTATTTATGTTTGTTATATGTAATATAGGAGTATTATGGAGAGGAAAATATGGATAAGGTGGAGAGGAAGACACAGACAGGATGATTTGGATTGTCATAGAGTGCTCACACCTCTACACATGATGCCACTATAGATACATCAGATCATGGGGATGATCATGATGATGAGGCTGATCATGATGATGATCATGATGATTAGGACTTCCATGATGATGTGGATGATGATGATCAGGATGATTGCTATATTACATTGGATACATATTTCACATTGATATACATATATTTTTTTTTATATCTATATATTTTCGCATTCTATTTATGTTTTGAATTGTGTCTATGGTACTAATTAATGAAAAGTCTTTTTTGAATTATTTTTATTGTTGTTTATATTTAACTTGTATTTTATTACTTTAATTATATATTTCATTCATATTTTATAGTTGGTGTTTATGTGTATATATATATTTATGTGTGTGTAGTTGTAATGTGTGAATAAGATGTATCTATGTATGTGCATGTATATGCATGTATATGTGTATATATGTGTGTATGTGCATATATATGTCTATATGTGTATGTGTGTATCTGTATGTGTATATGTGTGGTTTATGTGTATGTGTGTGTGTGTGTAGATATATATATATATATATATATATATATATATATATATATATATATATATATATATATATATATATATATATATATATATATATATATATATATATATATATATATATATATATATTTGTATGTATGTATGTATGTATGTATGTATGTATGTATGTATGTATGTATGTATGTATGTATGCATACATATGTTGTGTGTGTATGTGTATATGTAGGTACATGCATGTGTATATATATGAGCATGCATCTTTATTTGCATCCATGTGTATGTGAATGCATGTGAATATGCATATGCATATGTATAGTTATGTGTTAATGTGTATATGAGTATGCGTATATGCAATAATGCATGCATGCATGTTCTTTTATGTGTTTGTAGTGCATATGCACGTGTATATGTGTGTGTATGTGTATGTTTAAGTGTATGTGCATGTATAGTGTAAGTGTATGTGTAGGTCCATGTGTATGTATAGGTATGTGTGTGTGTATGTGCACGTGTATGTGTAAGTGTATGTGTATGTATATGTGTGTGTATGTGTGTGTGTATGTGTGTGTATGTGTAAGTGTATGTGTATGTATATGTGTGTGTATGTGCATGTGTATGTGTATGTGTGTGTATATGTGCAAGCATGCATGATCCTGTACATGCATATATGAATAAGTAAGTTATGTTAATTAATGAAAATAAACCAATTTAAATGAAATACAGCCAATGAAAAATACACTTAAAATAATTAGCCATATTGTATGCTTGGTGAACTTTTTCAATAATGTAAAATGGGGAGAGAGAGAGAGAGAGAGAGAGAGACAATAAGAGAGGGATTCAAAGAGAGAGAGAGAGAGAGAGAGAGAGAGATCAAGAAAGAGCTCATAATCGCACCACAGATTTAAACACTGGAGATCTCTTCAATCGGATGCGCGTAAATGATGATTGAAGAGCAATTGAACATTTTTTATTTTCTGTAAACTTTTCATAAGTGATGAAAACCATCATGCCCCGATAGTCATTTGCATCGTTCAAGTGACACCTTAGTGTCGTATAAGTGAGATTAACTAGTGTCACATAAGTGATACTAATGGGCATATCATAAAAGCAATGCTTAGGACCAAGTCGTATAAGCGACGCAGAATCAGCAATTGTAATGTTTATGTCGATCTTAGCATTGGTAAAAACATCAAAAATAACATGAAGATTAACATTGTTTAGATGATGGTAGGCGCTCGGTGGCCACTCCGATGAAATGCTCAATCATGAAACGACAAAAATGTGTCGCGTTAACCATTGCTATGCCCCCCTTATTCTTGGAGTGGTTAGTGAGCATGGAAAAAACTCACAAATTTTATAATTCGTATGTTGGTTCAAAGGCCGACAAGAACTAGAGCAGACAAAGGGCATGAGATGAATCATGTATGCCTCTTCTCCTACACATAATATTATCAACGATTTGAATTTCTAGGGATAATAAAAAAAATAAGTCACACAATCCTACCTGCATTGTGGGCTCCAAAATTCTAAAAACAGGAAATATGGTCATCCAAAACCAACCTTCATACTAACAAACAGATAAAACAACTTTATTCATAGTGGTAATAAGTGACCTGAATTCATCTTCACCTGATATGTGCTGATTTTATCAAGTTTTGGGGTCTCTGAAACTAGAAGCATATCAATGGTTGTTCACTGACCAATATGGGAACATTTGTTCTCTCATTGCAAGTCAAAAAATTCACCTACAAACTGATAGGTGTAATTAACTCAAGTAGAGATGATAGAGAAGATCCAACAACCTGAGACAATTGGTATGAAGCAAGATATCTTAGTTACAAGAACTCACTCCAAGGTGATGAACTAGATACAAGGAATAACTGGAAAGGATCTCATACTATGGATCTCTATCTTGACTTCTTTGTGAATATCCATGAGGTATTGGGCCTTATCTTTGGTAGGTGGGTTCTAAAAAATATTTGACAGTTGTATATCCATCCTTGGATTTTGTTCATAATATTCAAAGAAGGAAGTATGCTTGGTAGATGTATGAACACTATCGTTATAGGAAAAATTTGCAAAGGGTAAAAGTTCAAAAGAATCATTTTGATTATAATTCATGGGGGAGCAGAGATATGGTTCTAGGACTTGATTGAACTGATCTAGATAAAAAGGAACTCCATCAAGATTGCCTTCTATTGAGGATGCGGTGGTCATAAAATACTCTAAGTTCTTATGGTATATGTACATAATAACTTTATGAGTTGCTTCTTCCAGATAGTGATGCCAAATTTCAAACACATCCACTTTCACATGAAGTTCCTTATCATGAATTTCATAGTTAATGTCTAGATCAGGACAGAATTTCCTTGAATGATATAAAATTGGATATAGGTGTCCATCATCCCCATGTTGAGATAGGATTGCCCCCAAGGTAAAGTCGGATGCATCTATCTCAAGGTAAAAAGGCTTCATAGAATGAGGATGAGCTAGATAGAATCACATTAGTGGTGAATAGGACTTTCATAGCCTACAAGACTTTCTCTTCATCTTCATTCCATGAGAATTATGTGTTTCTTGTGAGCTTGGTATGAGGTCTCACTATCTTGGAGTAATCTCTGATGAATATCCTATCAAAATTGGGAAATCCTAGAAAACATTATAGATCTCAGACACATGAAGGTGATTGACAATCAAGGATTTTCTCGATCTTCTTGGGGTCCATAAAGATTCCTTTCTCTGATACAATGTACCCTAAAAACTCCACTTCTGTATGATGGAAAGAGGACTTCTATAATTTTGCATATAAAGCTTTTTCTCTTAGTTTCTCTAGGACTATTTTCACATGACATTCATGATCTTCTAGATTTTTGCAGAATATCAAGATATCATCGAGGTATATTACCACAACATTATCAATTTTTCGCAAAATCTATCACTCATCATATGCTAAAAGAAGATTGGAGCATTTATGAGGCGGAATGGCATAAATGCATGTTCAAAATGTTCGTACCTTGTTCAAAATGGTGTCTTCCATTTCTCTCCTTCTCTATTCTTGACCAGATTGTAAGCTCCTAGAAGGTCAATCTTTGTGAAGAAGTTTGCTTTTCCAAGGCATTCCAAGAGCTATGGTATGAGTGGTAGAGGGTATCTATTCTTTATCATGACTTTATTCAACCCACGATAATCTACACACGTTCGATGAGTCCCATCCTTCTTCATTAGAAATAGAATAAGTGCTCTTGCAGGAGACTCTGAGTGTCTGATAAACCCCTTGGCCAGATTCCCATCAATATTCTTACACAATTTTGTAAGTAATTTTGGAGATAGTCTATAGATTGGTGTGAAGGGTGGTTGTGCTCCCTCTTGAAGTTCTATGGCAGAATCATAAGGTCTATGCTCTGGAAGGATATCTGCATTCCTCTTCTCAAAGACATCTTGGAAATCTGGGTAATGACTAGGTAGCTTTACAAGATCATCTTTCTTGGAATCTTGAGCTCGTACGACATAGATCATATATGTCGATTCCTTCCTTACTGCATGTATGAAGGCTTTGGATTTGACACATGTTCAATTATTGGATATCTCGACGAGTGATTTTATTCTTTTCCCAATTAATGTCTAGACTATGTTTCCTTAGCTAGGGCATTCCAATGATAAGGATTTATTGGAATTGATATTACATTGAAACATGTGTACAAATCTGTTGATATATTTAGGTAGTGATGTGTGTGAACACACTAGGACCGCCGGGGCACTTTTTTCCCTCTTTAGGAGGTTTTATTCCCCCGGCTTGTATATACGCCTTTTGCCCTAATGGGCTACTTATCTTTGTACATTCTCTAGTAATACATTCAGTATTGTGTGTTGTGATCCAAGCTTCTTCTTCTTCCTTGTGCTATTCGCATGCTTCCGTAGACGTCTAACTCCAACAATTGGTATCAGAGCAGGTCGTGGCTTCATCTAGGGTGCCGTCGACACTCCTCCGTTTGCAGTCTCAGATTCACATGAAATATGGTGATCATACTTAGGATGTTTCAGACATCAAAACAACTTTGCTATGTGATGCCGAAATCGCGATCTCAGCTCGTTTTGGCCTCCGAATGCACTATCACATCACTTGTGCAGGCTAATTTGTCTTTTTGTGCCAAAGGTATATACCATTTTTTGTTCGCCAGTATAAGCGTCTCGAAGTTTGCTACAAGTCTAGCAGAATTCGTCTTGGTAGTTATGTTCAACTTTTTGAGATACAATCAATTTTCTGCATCAAGGTATTTTAGTCATCAGCCATGGCTGAAAGCAGTGATGTATTCCGTATGTTGGCTGTTGAGGATAAGTTGGATGGTACCAACTACCCGTTATGGGCTTATATGATGCGACATGTGTTGGTTGCAAAAGGACTGTGGAACATTGTGCAGGGTGTTGAAAAATGTCCTATCACACCTACAATTGTTACAATTGCAGGTACTGAAGCTGATGCAGAAGGTGTCGAAGATGATGATATTCTGCATATTTCTATTCGTGTTGTGGCTTCTCCTGCACCTACTATAGAGCAAATTTGCTGGGATGGTAGAGATGCCCAAGCACATGCATTGATAGCTTTGTCTATCAAACGTGCCATTATTCCTCACATTCGCTCTTGCAGAATAGCTAAGGATGCTTGGGATACACTTACCACATTGTACCAAGCTAGGAATGAGGCTCGTGTTGCTTACCTCCGAAAACAGTTGGAGAGTGAGCACATGAATGAAGGTGATTCTATGGACAATTTCCTAACGAAGATCAAAGATTTGAAGGAACAGTTGATTTCTGTTGATGAGGTTATACCAAATAGCTCACTTGTGCAGACCATTCTCAATGGTCTTCCTGATTCATATAAGAGTTTTGCTTCTACTCTTCGGTTGATGATGAAAGGAAATCTGAAGGCCTTATCATTTGAGGAGTTAGTCTCTGTTCTGTTGCAAGAAGATCAGTCCAGGCAGAACAGGTCCATTATGCGAGTTGTAGATCAAGCTTTCCTGGCTAGTCAGAAGGGCAAAGGAAAATGGAGCTCTTCAATTAGTAAGCAAAAATCTGCTAATTCTGCATATTCAAAAAAGGAAGATAAAGATGAGAAGAAATCAGAAAAGCAGAAATTTTTTTGTAAGTACTGTAAAGGGAATGATCATATCATAAAGAACTGTCCAAAACTGGCTGCTAAAGAGGCAAAGAAGAAAGAGGCTAGAATGGTTGTTGCAAAGGCCTCTACACCAAAAACAGAGTCTGCTAATCTTGTGCAGGAAGAAGAATGGGCATTTACTACTGTCTGCAGTTTTGACCCATCTTCTCATGAGCAGTGCATGTCTACAGTAGACTCAGATGTTTGGTATTTTGACAATGGGCGACCAAACATATTACCTCGCAGCGCAGTTTCTTCTCTTCACTCGAGCCTACCCCTACAGGGAATACTGTTACATGCGCCAACAACTCCTCTTATCCTATTATGGGAGTTGGTAAGATCATTTTGACTACTGCTGATGGTAGTTCTTCCACTTTGTCAGATGCTTTATTTGTGCCAGGGATCAAGAAGAACATGTTATCAGTTTTTGCATTAGCCAAGATTGGTTTGGTTGTGAAATTTGTTGATGACAGGTGTAGAGTTCATGATCTGTCAAATGGTGATGTGATTATTGCTTCTGGCATCTTATGTCGTGGGCTATATAAGCTCATAGACTATGAAAGATCTGTAAATGATTTGGCATGTGCAGTAAATGATTCTCAGGCTAGGTCAGATGCAAAGCTTTGGCATGCATGCTTTGGTCAAAATTTTGTTAGTTTGCTACACCTGCAGAAATCTGAAATGGTTTCCTCTTTGCCCAAACTTGAGGCACCTGGAAAACATGTTTGTGAAGGTTGTATTTTGGGCAAAATGCAACATTCATCCTTTCCAAAAGATGGTTCAGTTCGGGCTACTCAGAAATTGCAGCTTGTACATAGTGATGTCTGTGGTCCTATGCAGACACCTTCTTTTGGGAATTATCTTTACTTCATGACTTTCATCGATGATTTTTCCAGGCGTGCATGGGTATATCCATTGAAGGCAAAGTTTGAAGTGTTCATGTGCTTCAAATAGTTTTTGGTTTTGGCTGAAAATCTGTCAGCATGTAAAATGGGCACCCTCCGTTCAGATCGGGTGGAGGGGGGATATATGCCTTCTAATTTTAACGCACTTTTGGCTGAACGTGGGATAAAACACTAGTGTACAGTGCCGTATATACCTCAACAGAATGGAGTTTCTGAATGAAAGAATAGGTCACTCATGGAGATGGCGAGGTGTATGGTCAAGAGTCAGGCTTTACCACATAGTTTCTGGCTTGAGGCTGTCATGTGTGCAGCATATGTACTGAACAAGTGTCCCACTAAAGCGCTGCAGTCTATCACTCCATATGAGGCTTGGCATGACTGCAAGCCATTTGTTGCTCATCTACGTGTTTTTGGTTATTTGGCATATGCATTAGTGCCTGAACAACATCGTAGAAAATTGGATGATAAAGCAATAAAATGTATTTTTGTTGGGTACAGTTCTGAAAGTAAAGGCTATCGTCTGTATCATCCACAGAATAAATGCATTCTGGTTAGCCGTGATGTTGTTTTTGTGGAAGATGCTATTCAGCCATTGCTTTCATGTACTAAGGAGACATCTGTTAGCTCCAAAGACATGTATGATACTTTGCTGCCTCTTTTTACAGGTGGACAGTATAGTGTTGGTCCCAATGAGGCAACTTCTCAGCCTTTGCAGGTTTCATGTGATGATGCAGATAATTCCATTTCTAATGTAGATGTACATGATGCACTTATTGATGAGAGAGCTGATATTGAGCAGGCAAGAACTATGCCAAAATGGTTGATGCAGACCTTGCGTGACAGTAAATTAGATGCACCTCTATGATATCGTACTCATTCAGGCTCTCATAGTGCCTCTTTTGCATCTATGTTATGGCTGCATCTAGTCTATGTGATGAGACTGAGCCTGTTTCGTTTGATGAAGCACAAAATTTAGAAAATTGGATGGTTGTTATGCAATCTGAATATGATGCAATAATGAAGAATGGTACTTGGTCTTTATGTGACTTGCCTCCTGGCAAGAAGGCCATTGGCACTAAGTGGGTATACAAGCTGAAGCGTAAACCTAATGGTACAGTTGACAGGTATAAGGCTAGGCTTGTTGCAAAGGGTTATGCGTAGGAAAGAGGCATTGATTTTGATGAGACCTTTGCACCTACATGCCATATGACTACTGTTCAGAGCATTTGTGCACTTTGCAGCCCATCATGGTTGGAATGTACATCAGTTGGACATTAAAACTGCATTTCTGAATGGTGACTTGCATGAAGAAGTGTATGTTTTTCAGCCTCGTGGCTTTGTGCAGAAAGGGCATGAAAACCACGTGTGCAGGTTAAAGAAGGCATTATATGGTTTAAGCAAGCACCACGTGCTTGGTATGAGAAGATACATGCCTATCTGATTGCACATGGTTTTGAGAACACTCCAACTGAAAGCACCTTATATGTTAAGCGTGCTAATGATGTGCTTCTGATCATTGTTGTCTATGTTGATGACATGCTGCTTGTTTAGCTCTTGAGCCCAAGGAAAAGATGATTACACTAGACTTTATTTTGTTCAAATCCCTCGGAATCGGTCTACTTGGATTACCTAGAGCCCATAATTACCCCTCGAGGAATCTCCCTTTTGTATATATACTAGTTCATATGCTTCCCGGCAAACGCACCAAAATGTTTAGCTCTTGAGCCCAAGGAAAAGATGATTACACTAGACTTTATTTTGTTCAAATCCCTCGGAATCGGTCTACTTGGATTACCTAGAGCCCACAATTACCCCTCGAGGAATCTCCCTTTTGTATATATACTAGTTCATATGCTTCCCGGCAAACGCACCAAAATGTAACGGGTTTCTAAGCCCAAGGAAAAAGTGATTATACGAGGCTTAATTTTGTTCAAATCCCTCGCAATCAGTCCAATTGGATTACCTAGAGCCCACAATTACCTCGCAATGGATTCTTCCTATGTCTATGCACTAGCTCATATGTTCCCGACAAACGCACCAAAATGTAACGGGTTTCTAAGCCCAAGGAAAAAGTGATTATACGAGGCTTAATTTTGTTCAAATCCCTCGCAATCGGTCCAATTGGATTACCTAGAGCCCACAATTACCTCGCAATGGATTCGTCCTATGTCTATGCACTAGCTCATATGTTCCCGGCAAACGCACCAAAATGTTAATTCTAAAACCAAGGGGAAATTTCTTACATGCACTTAAGTTTTGCCCAAGTTTCTTGTACTATGCCAATCTTGGAATTGGTCAATTTGTATTGCTTGAACACTACAACCGTACCGCAAATTGGTAAGCTCCCACATGCACACACTATCTCACACCTCTTCACTTATGCTCCCTACCTTTTCCTACCTTCACACTATCTTTTCCTCTTCCTTTCCCTTTCTCCACACACACGCACTCTTTTGCGCACTTTACCTCTTCCTCTCACCCATACACCCGTATACCCTCTATCTCTCTCTCTTTTTTTTCTATCTCTTTCTCTTCCACCTTCTCTCAGTTCCTAAGAAAACAAATGCTTCACCGTGAGTATGAGTGGGAGTACATGGATTGATAAATTCTTCCCCCAACTAAGAATTGCACACTTGTTATTGCTCTCCCACAGGGTCTATCACCGCAAACCATGGTAATCATAGAATTTGGTTCCCTACAGAACAACCTGATTCTTTACTTCCCACAGCCATGCTAAGTTCCAAACAAGTCATATCCTCCATGGGGAGAATCTAATCGTTGGCCATCTCATTTTGGAACTTGGATACATCATTCATCATATGCTTAGTCTCCCCACCGTTATTATGGATCCATTTACACATTTAAAGTGAAGTATACCTTCTCGCACTTAATCCAACAAAGAAGCGGTTGACCTCCCGTCGTTGATTCCATTAATGTTCTGAAACAGCCCTCATGTGGAACTATGAAACAGATTCAGTTCCCCATACATCCTTGCACACCTATATATATCAGATTTCTAATTGGAAACTATGACCCTTATATGAACGTGTTTGACTAGCTTTCCTCATACGAAACCTCGAATAAGTCCCATAAGGATAGACCGTGTCAAGGAAGTGCATTTCTCCTTTCCTCTTCCTGCGTTAACCAATTTTTTGATGTGGTTTCAAAACACAAAAGAAATACTCCCGTGAAGAAATATGCAGCTCCCAGCATACGGAGTTGCACCTAAAAAGTGTTATGCACAACTTGCACTAAAAACCCCTGAATGGAATCCACAGTGACCCCGAGTGAATTTGCTTCCTATTTCTACCACAATTGTTGTTATCAGTCAGAAGGCCCTGGAAATTCTTGAGATAACCCTCGAAATCATTATCAACAACCACATGAGATTCATAAACTCGGACGGAAGAGCAGAACATGAGAACTTAGTTTTTCAACATTCAATTTATCCACAAATGACATACCTGGAAGCACATGCCACATACAGTTCAAATAGAATAAGTGGGGTACGATGGTTCTCCCTACTGCCATTAATTTGACCCCCCCCTTGATGTGTGTCAAAGCCAGACACAGCCGTCTGTTGTCCTACCCGATTCCCCAAGAATAATACTTACAACCCAAAACCTGCATATATGGCTGATGGGATCATGCATTTTTGGAGAAAATAGGGAGACGCATGTTCAGTACTACCTGCTTCCATGCTGCATAAAACGCACTACCCCTTATGCTGGACTACTCGCATGTCACTACACTAAAAGCTGAAAGAAAAAATGCAAGTTCAATACTACATGTACTTGGTTGTTTCGTCTTAGGAGTAATGTGAAACCTGCAGTGAAAGTTTTGACAACTTCGCGTTGAATCATCCAAAAAAAACAAACAATGCCATTGCTTCAGCCTAAGTTCAAACCTCATCTACATACATAGTTTCCTGAGTGAAGAGACCACCGAAAATGGAGTTTGTCTGTGGCTTGGATGCAGGGGGAGGAGAGACAGTACTCTGATAGGGGAAGAAGCCGTTCACCGCAGGTGACGAGTCCCTGGAGGCCTCCAATGCTTATCTCTCCATCGCCAGCTCCATGAGCGATGGGAACACCTCCCTTCGCGGCTGCTCCCCTCGAATATCTGCACAGAACCACCAAAGAAAACAAAAGACACTCCTCCCCTTATGTCTTTTTGAAAACAACCAGAGAGACTCCCCCCTTGATGTGCAGGCCGCGAGTGGATTCCCCCCGAGAGATAGCTTCCAACAACCCGCCTTTACAGCTCGAGCCCCCTCCAGCCGGTACCTCCCCCCTTTCGTTCTGTAGCTGATTGCTAACCACGCGAGAGCCTCCCTTTTCCTCTTTGTCAGATCTGCCATTCAAAAAATGCAACGGACTTCGCCTTCATCAACATAATGCCGCCGCCCCCAATACAGATACTAGCTATATTTAGCCGGAGGCTCCAGTCAAGCTTAATTCTTTTGTCCCCATGCAATGCATCCCATAAGCTTCCATTTTGCATGAACTCGTAAAAAAGTAAATTCCCATGTGAAGACAGTGAGTAGCCCAGCAAACTGACAAGATTCCTATGCTTGATTCTTCCCACGGTATCCAGCTCAGCCTCGAATTCCAAGATGTTTTGATGGTACTGATCAAAGTCACTTGAAGGAGCGCTGTGTGAATCACAAAAAAAATTCCTATCTTCTTTCCACATAGCCCCTTGTTGCCACGATAACTTTCAGCTGTAAATCTTGTAAAGCTCTTTGTTGTTGGTATGTCACCAGAGAGCTTGTTGAATGACAGATTTAAGGCAACAAGGCTCAGACAATTCGCTAGCTCCTCAGGAATCGGTCCAAACAGTTATGCTCAGTAAAAGTCCAGAACCCTCTAAGAGGAAACGTTAAAGAGAGTACTCCTCAAAAGTTACTTGGCTCTCATGAACGTGAAAAATAGCAATCCTATCTTCAAACCATGTTAACCTCACCATGCTGGGTAATTAAAATTTGTAGAACCCGCCCAATGTTTGTAAGTATTCCAGACCGTATGTCCTAGATGACATAGATTGAGGCTTTGTATGGATTCCACAACCCAGGGATAGATATGCTTTCAAGAGGCTATCCAAACCCAAGGGGCATGACTTGATCAGGATAATGGAGACTAATTAAGAGCTTGTTTTCTTCATGCGTGCTGCTTCCCACATACCTTTGCAATGGCATAGTTCTCTGAAGCAAGCCTCCCGCCTACCAAGATGCAGCCCACAAATATCAACCTTTTGATTATTAGACAAGTCTGATCAGGAAAACGTTTCGTGCACATTCCCTGGTTGGAGAACTATGAAACAATGAAGCATATACACAGGAATTAGGCCTTGTCGCTTGTTGTGATGAGCATATCCATAGATTTTCAATCCACCAACTCAAAATGGGGATAGCCTGATAGGATACTTGAGACCGGTCCACCTTCAGAAACCATCTTGCTTCTAGCATTTTCAGCAGAATACAATACATTGATATCAGGTCACTGATAATGTGAAAAAATTTTGACATCGAATGGGCATGATCGTGGCTCCAGAACTCTATCATCCATCCTTTATGTAACTTTTCTCCGATGCATGAATCTGGCTATGCTCCTCTACTCTTGCATTGAGCTCAGCTTGCAGCCTATCCATTTCCTTGTTAAGGTACTGTAGCTGATCTTCCTTGTTTTGAGCAAACTTCAGCAGCTCTTCATTTATGCTAACAAGTTCATCAATTCGCTTTCTCTGTCCCTCTGATTCAGCTTGCATCACTTGAATCTTCCCCAAGAGCTCAAACTTCTCAAAGATGATGGAATCAGCTCCTAGTTGCCTTCTCATCAATTATCAAATTCATTCTTCAAGTGCCTGCAATCAAACAAATTTCCTGCCAAATAAAACCACATTAGAACATAAAAATCAACCATTTTCGGAGCTAACATACTTCCCTCTTCTTATTTGCGAAGTCGTCCTCGACGAGCCGCTCTTGCTGCAATCTAATCAAAACAGCCATGAAAACATCAGTGCACAACTAGTTTGCATACCTTCCCATCGAGCCACCATTTCCACTGAACCTGCACTCATCGAAGCTATTAGTGCTAAAAATCACTCATGAATACATACAAATCAGCCACTTCCAAAATGATCCAAGATCATGCACATATATGCAATTCCATTTCAGCCATGCATCAATTTGCCCATACATTCCATTATGAAAATGGTCTCACCCAAAATAACATACGCATACCTTTTCATGAATTACACATGCAACTACCATTGCGGAAAACAGAAAAGAAAATTCCGAAATAAACAACAACAACTAAAATGAATCCAATCGGAGATGCAAAAATACCCAAAGTGCATACCCCATTATTGCATCTACTATTCGCTATGTACAATCATTCCATGACTAGACAATCCCGAAGAATCCCCATCGTCGTCCTACAAAAGCCCTCGAAACTCGAGTGCAAGTGAAGACATACATCAGAACCCTGGAGTGTCCCACACACTAGAAAAACCCTCAGATAGAGCACACAAGTTATAAAGCAAGACCGTTGCATTACCTCGCTAAAGCCTCATCCATAAGTACATATAGAGTCTCCGTGCCTTCAAGAATGTCGATTCAAAGTGAGCTGATCAGTCGCAAGCCAACACATACCAACCACACAAGCAAATAACGTTCCCTTCGAGGCGATCATCGCCCTCTCCTCTCTCTCTCTCCCCCTCAGGAGTGGGGAGTAACTTCATATGAAAATTTTATTTTAATCACACGTTGGCCTACATTGTCACTGGATGCAATTCGTGGACCTGACCACCCGATCAGGTTGACTCCACCCATCTACCAATGCAATGCAGCGCACAACACACAAACACACAATGATAACACATAACATATATCAGCTAGCCCATAACGAAGCTGGATGCGGCTCGTGGTCGTGACTACCCAGCCACGATGGCTCCACCCACCTACCAACCCGTTATGGCGTGTAGCTAAGACACAATCACATACATCCCAAGCCTATGGCAAAACTAGCTGCGGCTCGTGGTCCTAACCACCCGGCGAGGATAAATCCACCCACCTACTAGCCCACCATAGCGCATTGGTACGATCACACAACACACTTTCTTTTCTTTTCTTTTCTTCGTTTTTTTCATAATTAATTAGTTCACCCAAGTCCTGAGAATTAGGGAGAGGAAGAAAGGGACTTTTCCCACCGTTCCCACACATACATGCAAACATATACACTCTAGCCTTTGACAGATCAACCACCTCTTCACTCCATTCTTTCAATTACAGACACTACATATGTATTCATCGATTCGACTTTTCACTTGGTAACTACAACCAGCTATGCCTTAGTCCCTCGTATACCTATCCCTAGGTGTCCTAGAATGTGAGTCCCCGGGATGTCTCATGTAGTCTCACACCGTACTCGCATCCCGACAACTTCCCTAAGGCGAGTCAGGCTCAGCTTCAGGAGCTCCGTCATCACTTCCTAGCGTTAGCACATCTGCCCAAGCCCATGTGATATCGTTTTCCTCGTTAGGCATTTCCCTGGAAGGATCAAAATAGTAGTATCGATCTCCCGCCCATCCTACATGTCGAGTCAAGTATTCCTCAAAACACTCAATGTAAAATGCAACACCGAAATCCTAGTTTATAAAGCATACCAGCCAATGCGCTTCCTCAACATCGTATTCTGTCTCAAAGTCGTCGACATCTATGTCCATGCGAGCGAACGTTTGTTCCGAGAAGTATATCCTTAGCTCGTACAAGTAGAGTTGCGTTACTTGGTCTGCCATTTTGTTACTTAGCGCCTAACAGTCTCTGCATAACACAAAAAATATTAGAGTCCAAAATTCTTGAGCTAGCACAGGATAATATTTATGACAACAAAAATCATAATTAACATATGCGCATATAATATATATATATATAACTATACATGTATGTACAAGGAGTCTACTACGTCCTTTTGTTGGATCTCATCTGGCTTCTCCTAGCTTAATATCACTTGAAATATGGTTTAACTCGAAGCGCGTTAACTTTCACGGGAGCATATTCTTCTCCTAAATCTTGAATTTGCATGGAACCATTGGAATTGAGTTCCACCACCTTAAACGGTCCCGCCCATCTTGTCTGTAACTTCCCTGGGAATTTATAATACTTACTATCATAGACTAGCACCAAATCCCCTTCTTGAATCACATAGGTCTTGAGATTCTTATCATGCCTCTCCTTACGTCTCTTCTGAATAGCTTCCAAACTTTGTTGTGCAATGAGTCTCTTTTCTTCCAGCTTGACCAGTTGTATGTACCTCTCCTTTAACGACTCTTCCTGGCCCAATCTGGCCTCAATAGCCACTCTTAATGTCGGAACTTCTTTTTCAATGGGAAAGATGGCTTCCTCGCCGTATACTAGGGAGAACGGAGTGCTCTTTGTCGTCACTCGGTAGGATGTTCGATATGCCCACAAGGCTTCCAAAAGTCTCTCATCCCAGTCTCGCCTATGCATAGCTACTGTCTTTGTCAGAATCTGTTCCAGAATTTTGTTGGTGACCTCCACTTGTCCATTTGCCCTCGGGTAATATGGAGTGCTTTTTCTATGTTTGATCTTATATAGAGTTCCATTAATTCTTCGATCAATTCGTTGAAAAAATGTGTTCCTCTATCACTCACTATCTCCAACGGGCATCCGAATCGAGTGATAATTTGTTCATACAAAAATTTAGCAACATCAATAGCTCGGTCAGTCTTCAGAGCTTTGGCTTCCACCCACTTGGTAACATAATCAATACAGACCAAGATATACCTATTGGATCTTCGTCGTGAGGGAGGATCAATAGGCCCCACAAAATCAATTCCCCATTTCTCAAACGGCTTAAGAGCCAACACCGGCGTAAGAGGAGCAGCATGTGCTAATGTGGGTTTGCCCATTCGTTGGCATTTGTCACATTTCTTACAGTATGTGTGCGAGTCTTTGAACAATGTTGGCCACCAATACCCAGCCAATAAAATCTTTCTTGCCGTCACTTCACCAGCAAAATGTCCACCGCAAGGTTTGTCATGCAAAGCCCTCAACACTAGATTTGCTTCTTCTTCCTCGAGACACCTCCGATAGATGCTCTCATGAACAAAATATCGATAGAGTTGCCCCCCAATGATGCTATGGTGCTTCGCCAATGCTAATAGTTTTTGTTTCTCTCTCTTGCTTGCTCCTGGCGGATATTTAGTAGTGCATAAGAAATTCACCAAGTCGGCATACCAAGGTATTTTAGCTTCAACCTAGAATAGATGTCCATCAGGGGCATCATCGGGCACACCAGAGATTGGCTCCTCATTAACAATTCGAGATAAATGGTCAGCCAATATATGTGCTTTGCCTGGTCTGGTTAGCACTGTGAACTGAAATTCTTGGAGAAGTAGCATCCATCTCATCAATCGCCCTGACAGTTCGGGTTTATTAATGATGTACTTAAGGGCTTCATGATCCACATAAAAAGTGAAATGCTTTCCCATCAAGTAATGCCGATACTTGTTCACCGCAAAGATCATCGAGAGACATTCCTTCTCTGTAGTCGTATAGTTCCTCTCAGTGCTATTTAAATTGCGACTTGCATAGTAAATAGGATGGTCCAACTTCTTTTCGTCGGCTTGGCATAGTACTGCTCCAACCGCAGTATGAGAAGCGTCGGTATGTACATGAAATTCCTTCGTCCAGTCAGGTGCTACCAAAATCGGTGCATTTATCAATCTCTCTTTGATCAAGTCGAATGCAACTTGACACTCTTCAGTCCATTGGTATTGTTGGTCTTTCCTCAAGAGATTCGTCAGTGGTGCCGCTATGGATGCAAAATTTAATATAAAACGTCGATAATAATTTGCATGGCCCAAGAATCCTCTGAGTTGTCGCAAATTTTACGGAGGTGGAAGTTGTCCAATTTTTTCCACTTTTTCCTCGTCAACCGCAATCCCTTTTTCGGAAATAACATGTCCCAAAAGCAATCCTCTTCGTACTCCAAATGTACACTTTTCAGGATTTAATGCGATGCCTTTTTCGATGCTTCTTCTTAAAATTGCTTCGATCCTCTCCATCATGTTTTCATCGTCGCCTCTGATTGCAAAGTCATCAAGAAATATCTCCATCCAATCCTGCAAGTAGTCTTGATATGCAGCTATCATTGCTCTCTGAAATGTGGCCGGTGCATTACATAATCCAAATGGCATCACACGATATGCGTACGTACCCCATTCTGTCGTGAAAGTAGTTTTGGATTGATCCTCTTCATGAATTTGGATCTGGTTGTACCCACTGAAACCATCCAAAAATGAGTACAATTTATGGCCAGCCACTCTATCCAAGATTTGATCAGTAAATGGCAAGGGGAAATGATCCTTCTTTGTGCGCTCGTTCAACTTTCGATAATCTATGCAAATACGGATTTTCTTATTTTTCTTCGGAACAACTACAATTGGTGATACCCACTCGCTGGATGCGATGGGATATATGAATCTTGCTTCCAATAATTTGGTCAATTCCAGCTTGATCAATTCCGAAGAGACTGGATTCGTTCGCCTAAGTCGTTGACATATTGGTCGGGTGCCTTCTTCCAAGTCTATATAATGTTGGCAGATTCGGGGATCAATTCCTCTCAAATCACTGTATGACCATGCAAAGGCCTTGCTGAAATTTTTGAGTGTCGTTTATTTCATACCCACACATGCACTTTTCCCTCATTTCCTCCCACTCTCCCCTTTTGTTTTATACTCGATGCAAGCTCTGCAATCATAATCATGTGTGTAAACAAGACAGCTACCTTAACATTTTTTACAATAGCAGAACCCTGGCCAATAGTGTGTCAATAGTGTGTTAGTGCAACTCAAAATGCGATAACATTGCAAAACAAAATAACATCATCAAGATAGCAGGTATCCCCTATTTTCACAACTCCACACTGTACATATAATGTGAAGCATTACCCGTTGAAACCCTATATTCTTACAATACTTGCTTCCAAAATAAATCCTATACTGTGGGAAGATCCACCTTCTCTGTCCTCAATCAGAAAATCATGCGAGCCCGGTGACAATGCAAAATGAGTCAAAAGCCATGAGAATCATAATTCCTATTATCGTATTGAGGATGTGGCATCTAGACCACGTATGTAGAACATCATTTCAAATGAAGAAATAATTGCGCGTGCACTCAGACTTTATGCATATCCACGAATCCCTGTCCATAGCAATGTCCATGTTCCAATGTCTGCGTCACAATACCACCATAGTTGTGGCTACTAGTACTATTGCGTCACCTCCACGATGTTGTATTATAGATATGGAAAACAACTGAACTGAGGGGGAGAAGCAAGAGCAATTACCTTCCGCGGGCGTGGCCTTTATCTGCACATACAGGGACTATACAACATTCCAACAGCTAACCAAGATGACATTTTCAGAAGATGACCGCTACATCAAAAGCTTGGAAAGAACTTCAAGGTCTAGATTCCAAAAGTCGTTGAAGTACATACATGAGAAGGACTTAAGAGGGAGATGAGACCAGTGTTGTAAGCCCCTCAACCATGGGTGATCGCATGCTACTGTGAAAGATTTAGGGTAGAGAATGATGTTCCAATCTTCCCCATGTGACCCGGTAGTAGACGCTTTGTAATCATGGTTTAATCCAGACGAACATCCAAACAACCCTACAGCTAGGTTGTACAAAGAGGGTAGTTCGCCTCCAACAGTAGATGGAGAATCATCTATTTTGGAATAGGCATCTGTATTCCCTTCTACATGTTGATGGTTAAGGTCAAGGTCACCTTCGCTTCCTCCACCTCCAGTCTGTCTGAGAGCACTCACTGCCTCTCCAAGCTCCTCTCTCGTTGTGAAGATCTAGGCAATCAGGAGGGAACAATACCCTCGATTTCTTCCACCTCTTCTCTTCTTATTTCCTCAAGTACTCCCGTATGATGAAAACTCCCACCCAAAAATGAAGACAACCTCCCAGAGCTGCTGCTCAGAGCCACAGAACCACACACCTCCTTCTGTCGGTAAAGTCGGCCCAAAAAACCTCTGATGTGTTCTATTCTTCAAGAAAAACTCCAACTTCTTGTTGCCTTGCGAGGTCAGGCCAGAACCCCCCTAGAGATGATCTCTCCCAAAAACATACCAACATCGGGAGAGCCCCCTTCCGCCCGTCCCCTTCTCACCTATATGGTCTCGAAAATCCTCCTCCTCCCTGCGGTCGTGCCACCTCCCCTTTTTTGGCGAAAAAAACTAGGCCTTTTGGGTTTGGTTTAGCATTCTTGTTATCCTTCCAAAGTGAGGGATCCCTAAAGAATTTCCTCCACAATCGTGCTTGAATCAGAGTCGATGCTCTGCCCTCATGATATCCTTCCATTTCTAGACTCATCTCGAAAGAATATGTCCTCATCTACATCATTGTTTTCAAATGTCCCATATCTGAATGTGATATGTTCTTGGCTCCTTTCACATTGACTACCCTTTTATCGCTGGTGGCGTCCCTTTCATTGACCTGCTTTTTCCTCTCATCTGAGGAGTTTAACTACCTAGATGATCCAAACTTCTGCACACTCACCTGTAACACACCACAAAGTAAGGCCTGTACCTCATTCTACCTCTCCCTGCTCATCTTGACTAGCTGAGATGAACCGCAAGCTCCAAAAAAAGTTGAGTTTTACAGCGATTAGATACACATATAGAAGCCAGACATATACGCACAGCTCCATGCAACTCGTAGGAGGGGAACTCCAGAAGATGAAAGGAAATTTTTTTAGGTCTACCACGGACTAGGAAGAATATCCGAGGACTGCCTCCCAAAAATGACTCTAGAAGCGGTTTTTCCCCAATCCCAATAGGCACTTTCCCTTGAGCAAGAAGTAGCCATGTAGTTTGCAAATACCTTTCGTCCCATTGATTAACTCTGCAAGTACTTGAAATCAAATGTATTTTCCTGCCAAATAGAACCACATTAGTGCATAAAAATCAACCATTTTCGGAGCTAACACTGCTCACTAGTCCTATTGAGAGGCATATTGCTGATTTTAAGGCTGATTTGCATGCCTCATTTGAGATGTGTGATTTGGGGCATTTGCATCACTATTTGGGCATTTAGTTTATGCAAGTTGATGGTGGAATGGCTTTGTGTCAAACGAAATATATTGACACATTATTGCAGCCTTTTGGCCTTGAAGACTGTAAGCCTATTGCCACTCCTATGGAGACGGGTTTACAATTGAGTCTTATGATGTTGGAGATGCATTTGATGCTGTTCTCTATCAGCAGGCTGTTGGATGCTTGATTTACTTATGCATTACTCGGCCAGATATTCAGTTTGCTGTCTCACAGATGAGCAGGTTTATGCATTGCCCAAGAGTCAAGCATTGGCAGGCGGTTAAGCGCATCTTTCACTACTTCAGTGGTACTCGGCTACTTGGGTTGTTTTATCCCAAGGGAGAATCACTACCGCCAGATTTGCATGCTTTTTCTGACTCTGATTGGGCTGGTTGCTATGACACTCGTGTGTCCACTAGTGGATTTTGCTTCATGCTTGGTAGCTCATGTATATCTTGGTTGAGCAAGAAGCAGACTACTCTGGCCACTTCTAGTTGTGAGGCTGAGTATAGGGCAGCTTTCACAACTACTGTTGAGTGTGTGTGGCTCAGACGCCTTATGGCTGATTTGGGTGTTGGTCAATCTTCTGTCACCACCATCTTCACTAACAGTCAGAGCGCATTGGCAGTTGCGAGGAACCCTCTATTCCATGCTCGCACTAAGCACATTGAGGTGCATTATCAATATGTCAGGGAGAGGTTCTCTGCTGGGGAGATCAGCTTGGCATATGTGCCCATGCAGGAGAACATTGCAGACCTTTTCACGAAGGCTCTGCCTAGGGAGAAGTTTGAAGATTTCCGCAAAGCTTTGGGCTTACTTCCTTTTGTGGAGTGATTTCCACATAGCTTGGCACTTCCTTATACATGAGTGCCAGCTCCTTGTTCACTGCATCACTCCCAGGGGGGATTTGTTGATATATTTAGGTAGTGATGTGTGTGAACACACTAGGACCACCGGGGCACTTTTTTCCCTCTTTAGGAGGTTTTTTCCTAGCTTGTATATACGCCTACTACCCTAATGGGCTACTTATCTTTGTACTTCTCTAGTAATACATTCTGTATTGTGTGTTGTGCTCCAAGCTTCTTCTTCTTCCTTGTGTTGTTCGCGTGCTTCCGCAGACGTCTAACTCCAACAAAATCATGGTCACCAGGGTGTACTCTTAATGGTTTGGCTTCCATGGTAGATGCTAGAGGTCGTCCATTTACTACTTGAGCTACTACTGTTTTGTTCTTTTGAAGCACTAGAATTCTATGTTTCTTAACAAATCCTTCATGGATGAAATATGAGGAGGCTCATAAATCTACTAGGTCTGTAAGGGAAAGGTTCTTCTTAGGCATGATTAACTTGACCAAGGCAAGAAATATTTATATGGGTGTTGCTGGAATTATGAGACCCTTTCTTATTTCATGCTCTAGCTATATGGTCTCTTTTATGATTGGACTTCCTTGTTTCCTTGCTCTACAAGGGTGACTGTGACTCTGGAGTTTGCTCTCCTGTTGGGAAAATTAACTACAATATGGCTAGGGTTCCCACAATAGAGACATAACTTTTTATCTCTTCTTCTCTATATCTCTTGTGAGGTTAGAGGTTGGAACCTAGTTACATCTATCTACATAGGTTTAGGCATATGCTCTTCTCTAGGAGTGGGTTGGAAGGGTTTCCATTGGCAAAGTGTTCCTTCTACTTGTTTTTTTTTTCCTTTCAAAAAGGCAGTTATCACATTGCATGGCTTTGGTGTTGTATTCATTCAATGTCTTCACCTCTAGCATCATGAGCAGAAGGTTCTTTACATCATATCTTAAACCTTATTCAAATCTGCTTATGAAATAATATTTGTGCCAAGTGAGATCATATATCAATTGTATAAATTTGATGCATAAGTAGAGGTGAAGTGGTTATCTTGACATAGCTTCCAAAGTTTTGTTTCTACCACTCAACTCATGACTGCATCTTCAATCATGGTGGTGATCGCTTGAAGAAACCCCTTATAGTCCCGAAGTACTACCATGTCCTTGTCCAAGATTGGGGAGAACCATGATAACCCTTGACCATAGAGCAGGGTTCTAATAAAACTTGTTGAAAATCAAGTCTCAATCATGCAAAAAGGCTCAACCACGATTTTTGCAAGTGGACCAATCAAAAAGGAGGACCCAAAGTCATGGAATAGAGTTAGAAGCTCCATCAAATTCAAATCTCATCAAATCAAACACCAAAAAGTGCACTTACACTGATTGGTGGGTGATTAGCTAGATTGTAGAAAAGGTAAAACTCTATATAAGCATCATCCTACCTTTGTTTCTTGAGTTGTATGCATTCCATGAGTTTCCCACTTAGTTTAGTGAAGTCATAAACTCCAGCAAGCAGCCCCTTGCTTACTTACCTCATTTTCTCATGATTTTGCTCCTCTCTATCTAGAGGTGTAGTTTGGCTTTTCCAAATCTGATTCTACCAGATTGCAGAACATTTTTTGCTCTCTCATTGTACTCATTTTCATTGATTTCAAGCTTCATTTGGTCTCTTATATTGTGCCTTGAACTGTGCCAAAGTTTGAAGTTATTTGGCTAAGTGACTTGTGAGAAATTGCCAAATTTGTGAAGGTATATCTCTGCACATAGGCAGAGAGTGTTGCAAATAAGTAGCCTATTTTGCAGAGGTTGGTTATCCCAGCTACAATATCCATTTTAGATTATTTAAAGCTTATTGGGTAGCTCTTATTGTCTGCTACAATTCTGCAGAATTTCATTTTATCTTTATTAGTGCAAAGAAAAGTTCAGAAGAGTGAGCATATATCACTGCTTGTGGACCTAGTGGAGGGCAACCATCTTCCATTTTTTCATTGGGGTGTTAGAATAATTCCCCATCAGTGGTATGATAGCCATTTTGGAGGCTTGGAGACATCAATGGAATCATATTGAAGACTTTAAGGGATCAAGACAACTCGTGGAAGCACAAGGAGTACTCATCAAAGCAAGAAGACATCGAAAGGGGGCTATGTCGATCGAGATCTCGACTAATCGAAGGTTAGCAAGAGAAGCCATCAAAAGGTAATATCCACACCTTCTAAATCATACAAAAACTTAAGGAGAAGCTAGAGGAGCATCTTAGAGCTCAGTATGGCTGAGTATAATGCACAAATAGAGAGGTTAGAGAAAGGCAATTATCAACCATGGAAATTTAGAGTTAGCAACTACCTTATGGGAAAAGGATTGTGGGGATTTGTGAGCGGCACGGAGCCAATGACTCATGTACATGATCCACCACTTCAAGGGCAGGTCAAGGCACTTAATGAATGGATAGAAATGGATAGGAGAGTCATATTCATTCTATCCCAACATATAAGCAATAGCATGATAGGGCATATACAAGACTTGGACACATCCAAGAAGGTTTGGGAGACCTTGGAGACATTGTACTCTTCATCAACCAAGGAAAGGAAGATTGAGCTCAAGAATGAGCTGAATAATATTAGGAAATCACCAAGTACTAACATAAATGAGTACATTTTGAAGGTTAAGGAGCTTGCAGATGCTTTAGGCTCAATTGGAAGCCTAATCGAAGACAATGATCTTGTTGCACACACTCTCAATGGCTTGAGAGAGGATGAAAGGTGGAAAGCATTCACCACATCAGTTTATGTGGGGGATTCCCTACAAGAGTTTGATCAATTAGTCACATTGATGGTGACCGAGGAGATGAACCAAGGAGGTTCACAATCAAAGGGTAGCCAAGCCCAAGTTTTCTATGCAGGTAGAGGCAAAGGCAAAAGAGGTGGAAAAAACTACCAAGGCAGACGGAGAGGAAGGTCAAGCTCAAGCTCAAGCAACCAAGAAGGCTCCAACCAAATCTATGGATCAAGAAGAAGAGGAAGGAGTAGAGGAAGAGGAGGAAGATCACATGGAAGAGAAGCATCCAATGGAGAATGCTACAACTATGGAAAACTGGGCCATTATGCAAGAGATTGTTGGTCCAAAGGAGGAGGCAATCAAGGATACAAAAGGAACCAAGGTAATTATGCTAGTACTTAAGCAAATTCAATAAATGAGAACTCGCTTATGATGAATGGTTCAAGTGAAAGAGTTAATTCAGATTTTTACATGTTACATTTATAGTGGTTGTAGCAACCATATGAGTTGTTTTCTTTAATTTACATTCACCCATCACTCAAGGACATGTAGAGACATGGGATGACACTGAGCACAAGATTACACATGTGGAAGATGTTGCATTGAATGGATCTCAAAGCTCCAAGGTGTTGAAGGATGTGTTGCATGTGCCAACAATCACAAAGAACTTGGTTTCGATAGGTCAAATGGTTGAAAAAGGTTATGAGGTGAGGTTCATGAGCAAGGATGTTTTGTTGAAGACCCCATGCAGGACTACAAGCTCATAGCAAAAGGAAAGAAGCAAGGAAGACTCTTCACCATGGAGGTAAAGCCATCAACCCCTCACACTATCTACTTGTCAATTGGAAATAAACAGATTGCAAAAATCGACTTATGGCATAAAAGAATTGGGCACATAAATTTACAAAGGATGAAAGACATGCAAAGGAAGGGCTTGATGAGTGGTCTACCTGATCTTACATCTCAGAATCTGCAACATTTGTGCCATGCTTGTGTTGGTGCAAATACCAAGCCTCACATTTGTCTAAGGTTTATGTATAGTTCATGAAACTCCATGGAACCCATTGCTAGGAACTTCTTATCCTTTACCATTTCTAAAAGTCACTTTGACTTGAAAGAATCATTGTAACCACCACTAAACTTGTGTTACTTGAAAAGTCACGACTTCATTTGAGGGAATATCTCCTAGATTGGAGGACTACTTTTAGTGAGAGCCAATGGAGGATTCAAATTCAAATTTAAACATCACATCTATAAAAGATGGTTGGAAAACTCATGGGATGAGGACTTCAATTCCGAGCCATTCCTGATTGGATTTGTAAGAGAGTGAGGCTCACATTATAGCCTACACTACTCACCATCATAAGGCATTGATTATCAAGCCTATGATCTTGTACAACATTGTGTTCTAATACAATAGATCTACATTTCTTATCTATGGTCTCTCTATCATAGTCACTAATAAGAGTCAACTTGTACTGCTCATATCTCAGTCATTTCTTCAACATTTTCAATGTTCTATAGCTTGTTGGAATCCACTCCAAGTTTTATACGTGGTCACAAATTTTTAAGATAATCCATTCAGCCAATTTGGAGAAAAGTGCATCAAAGCACTCACTGGTCAAACTCTATGGAGGTCCTAAACAAATCGGGGGTAATGATTTGATTGCTAAAATGATTGCTCTATGTATAGTGTATCATTTTAAGTGATTCTACTTGAAATCATTAGCACATTAAGCTAATTTGATACCTCTAAGAGTAATTTTTCTAATTCATACGGTATTAGAAGCACTGAGCATAACAAGCAGCAGGTGTGTGAACAAAAATAGAAGGTTTTCATTAATCCTTCAACTTGGAAGTAGTCTGTTTTGGTTCAATATTTTCTCACATCATTTCCAAAGTGCATATTTAGTGTCATTGGAAAACTAAGAGGGTCTACAACTTAACTATGAAGCAGCAAGGGGCTGGTACAAAGCAGGATTTGGCAGTACCAACTCATTTCTTGGAGTGTCCATCCATCTTTCCCAATAGTGGTATCAGAGCAAAGCTAAGGTAAAATGGGAGATGGTTTTCTTTCATTCATTGATAAATTGTATAGGAACAACTATCAAGCATGCTCCTTGAGGATGAAGACATACTTTCAAGGAAGGAGTTTTTTGGATACATCTCACGAGTGAGGAGATGCCCATATTCAGAAGCAAAGGACAACCTACAAGAGCCTCAACACATGGTGTGCCAAGGATGCATTAGCAAGGTCTTACCTACTTAACTCAATCTTTGATTTTCTTCTTCCACATATTAGGAACTGTAATACATCCCAAGAGACTTGGGAAACATTTTCTTCCTATTTCTCTTCCAACACAAGGGCTAGGAAGAACCAATTGAGGATTGAGTTTACCACTCAAAGAAAGGAACCCAAGCAAGGCATCTCAGAGTATGTGACCAAAGTCAAAGATGTAGCAGATCAATTGGCAAGCATAGGAGAAGAAATTGAAGAGGAGCAAATTGTAAGACAAGTAATCAATGGTATTAAAGCTGATGACAAATGGAAAAGCTTCACAACTGCCATGGACTTGTACATGGACATGCAGGTTCGAGACCTTACCACTCTCATGGGGCAACTTTTTACCCATGAAGCCAAGCTCAACAAGAATGGAGATTCATCAAGAGATAATAGCTCTTCTGCCCTAAACACTGATAAAAGTAATTCCAAAGAGAAAGGGAAGAACAAGAAGATTGAGGATGAAGGAGCTACCTCCCAAGCCAACTATGCAGGGAAAGGTAGAACCTCAAGAGGAAGGGGTAGAGGAGGTAAGAAAGGTAGGGGGAGAACTTATAACTCCTCACCATGTAATATTTGTGGCATGTAATATTTGTGGATTGTCAAATCATACTACAGATGAGTGTTACAAGAACTTCAAGAATCAGAGAGGTAGAGGTTATCAAAGAGGTGGATATACACAATCAAGAGGAAGATTCAATAACCATCAAGGATACAATAACAACTACAACAACAACTACAATAGAAATTACCAAGGAGGCTACAAATCAAGGAAAGATTATAACAACTACACAGAGAAGCAAGAGGATTCTCTTTTGATTATGAATATGACTTCAAAACCAGGTATAAATGATGACCATCTCTTCTACATTGACTCAAGATGCTCAAACCATGTGGTAGGCAATGTAGCTCCTCTCTCTGACCTTGAGGAATCAAAGGGTAAGCATCAGGTACAAACATGTCATGACACCAAGCACTCAGTGATTAAAGTAGTAAATGTTAAGACCTCTGATGGAAAGAAGAATCTGTTGAGTAGGGTTCTATATGTACCTACAATTACCAAGAATTTGATGAGTGTTTGATAGATTGTGGAAAAAGGTTTGCAAGTTAGGCTTAACCAATATGGAGCATTTGTGGAGGATCCCCAACATGGATTCAAGAGAATTGCCAAAGGAGAAAAGACCGGTAGATTATTCACTTTTGAATTTGAAGATACAAGGAACATTGCACTTTATAGTTACAAAGATCAAACACTATCAGAGCTTGAATTTGGCTCAAGAGATTAGGGCATGTTGGTGAAATAGCTTTAAAAAAAATATGTAGAGATCAATGTGTGCTTGGGATACCTAATGTATTTAAGCAACACATGATCTATAAATGTGGTGCTTGTCAGTTTGGAAAATCTCACAGGTTACCCTTCTCAAGGAAAGGCTACATGCATGAGGACTACCTAGAGCTTGTCCATACAGATGTATGGCGACCAAGTAAGGATCCCTCAATATCTAGATCAAGGTATTATGTATCTTTCATTGATGATTTCTGTAGATGGACTGTCTTATATTTTATGAAGCACAAAGATGAAGTATTTAGTTGCTTTAAAAAGTATCTTGCACTTGTTGAGAACGAAATAGGAAGAAACCTAAAGAGACTAAGGTCAGATGGAGGAGGTGAGTACTTCTCAAATGAGTTTGATCCATTCTTGCAAGACAGAGAAATCAAGAGAGAAATTACAACAAGGTATACCCCTGAGCAAAATGGGGTGGTAGAGAGAAGAAATAGATTAATTGTTGAAACAACTAGGTCAATGTTAAATGAGAAAAAAATACCTAACTACTTGTGGGCAGAGAGTGTATCTACTGCAACTTATCTTGTTGTTGCCATCCAAATCTCTTGATGGGATGACCCCATATGTAACATGGCATGGTAGAAGACCTTCACTTGATCATTGCAGGATCTTTGGATGTGTTGCTTATGTGCATATCCCTTCTCAAATAAGAGGTAAATTAGACCCTAAGGCAGAGAAGTGCATCTTCATAGGGTATGACTTGAATCAGAAAGGATATAGGTTCTACAATCCTTCAAAAAAAGGATTCATGGTTAGTAGAGATGTTATCTTTGATGAGAATGACTTGGTTTGAAAATGAATGCAGGAAAGTAAAGCTACCTTATGACTTGGAAGAGGAGTTTCCAAGCCTCACTAAGGAGGAGCCTAATTAGAATGAAGACATCAACTTAGATGATGAGCACATCATCAACCTAGAAGAGTTCAAGGCATGGAAGTCCAAAGGCAAGGTCAAGATGAAGACGTTGGAGGATATACATGAATCATCCAACCAAGCAATCAGAAGATCACAAAGGGAGAGCAAGAAGCCAATCAGATATGGGTATGACACTTCCCTAGTTACTAAGCACTTTGTTTATCTTGCAAAAGACTTGTCATTTGAAGAGCCATCATCATATGAAGAGGCAAAGACCAAGGCAGAATGGAAAGAAGCTATGGATGAGGAAATTGAAGCAATCAAGGAGAGTGATACTTGGGAACTAGTACCAAAGAAAGAGTCTATGAAGGTAATTGGTTCTAGATGGATCTATAAGGTTAAGAGGAATTATGATGGATCAATAAGTAGATACAAAGCTAGACTTGTGGCCAAGGGTTTTGCATAAACCCAAGGAGTTGATTACAAAGAACCTTCTCACCTGTGGCCAAAATGCCAACCATCAAGGTATTGGTAAGTGTGGCTGCATCAAAGAATTTGAACATGTATCAATTGGATGTAAAATATGCATTTCTAAATGGCTGGATTTTAGAGGAGGTGTACATGTCAGAACCTCTTGGCTATGAGGACCCAAGCAAGGTAACATATGTATGTAAATTAAACAAATCTCTTTAATGATTGGAGCAGGCACCTAGGGCATGAAACCATAGGTTGACTAGATACCTTCATGATCAAGGATTCATCATGAATAAAGCAGATACTTCTCTATTTGTTAAGAGGAGTAATTCAAAGGTAATATACCTATGTGTATATGTTGATGATATCATACTCAGAGGTAATGATGATAATGGCATCAAGCAGATTAAGAATCAGATGATGCACGAGTTTAAAATTAGTGACCCTTGGATCACTAAAATATTTTCTTGGACTTGAGTTAGTCTATAGTAACTTTGGAATCTATGTTACTTAGAGAAAGTATATAAAGGACATGTTAAAGAAATTTCATTTGCAGGATGCCAAAGTAGTAAGCACTCCAATGGAGGTTAATCAGAAGTTAAGTGCTCATGAAGGTGATGTGCTTGAGAATATTGGAGGTTACCAAAGCATATTGGGAAGTTTGAACTATGCTACATTGACAAGGATTGATATTGCTTATGGAGTAAGTGTTTTGAGTCAGTTTATGCACAAACCTAGGGCACCTCATTTGGAAGGTGCCAAGAGGATTTTGAAGTACCTTAAGGGCACTCAAAATCAAGGTCTATACTTTCCTTATACCTTAGACTTGGACATCAATATATATTCAGATGTAGATTGGGCAGGTTGCAAAGATGATAGAAGGAGTACCTCATGCTACCTATCATTTGTAGGTGACAAACCTATATCATGGCCTTCAAAGAAGCAACCTACTATTGCTTTATCTTCTACAGAGGCAGAGTATAGAGGGTTGGCCAATGCCACTCAAGAGTCCATATGGATCAGATTGTTATATACAAATTTAAGTTTGCATACGACATCTCCAAGGATTTTTAGAGATAATACAAGCTCACTAGATCTTGCAGCAAATCCTATTTATCATGCTACGACCAAGCATATAGAGGTCCACTATCATTATGTGAGAGAGAAGCTTTTGAGCAAGGAAATCAGTTGGCTTATGTATCAACTAATACGCAATGTGCAGACTTATTGACTAAAGCATTAGATGGTACAAAACTTTGCAGGTTTAAGTCTATGATTGGATTGTAGGACATTCAAGAAGATTGAAGAAGAAGACCAAGCCAAAATGTTTGGCTTGAGGGGGAGCTGTTGGTGCAAATACCAAGCCTCCACATTTGGCTAAGGTTTATGTATAGTTGAAACTCCATGGAAACCAATGCTAGGAAGTTTTTATGCTTTACAATTTATAAAAGTCACTTTGACTTGGAAGAATCATTGTAACCACCACTAAACTCGTGGAGTTTATTAGTTGAAAAGTCATGGCTTCATTTGAGGAATATCTCCTAGATTGGAGGACTACTTTTAGTGAGAGCCAATGGAGGATTCAAATTCAAATTTAAACATCATGGGATGACGACTTCAATTTTGAGCCATTCCTGATTGGATTTGTAAGAGAGTGAGGCTCACATTATAGCCTACACTACTCAACATCATTAGGCATTGATTATCAAGCCTATGATCTTGTACAAAATTGTGTTCTAATACAATAGATCTACATTTCTTATCTATGGTCTCTTTGTCATAGTCACTCATAACAGTCAACTTGTTCTACTCATATCTCAGTCATTTCTTCACCATTTTCAATGTTCTATAGCTTCTTGGAATCACTACAAGTTCTCTACTTGCTCACATGTTTTGAAGATAATCCATTCAGCCAAATTGGAGAAAAGTGCATCGAAGCACTCACTCGTCAAACTCTACAGAGGTCCTAAAAAATCGGGGGTAATGATTTGATATTGCTAAATTGATTGCTCTGTGTATAGTGCATCATTTTAAGTGATTCCACTTGGAATCATTAGCTCAGTAAGCTAATTTGATATCTCTAAAAGGAATGTTTCTAATTCCTACTGTAATGGAAGCACTAAGCATAACAAGCAGTAGGTGTGTGAACAAAAATAGAAGGTTTTCATTAATCCTTCAACTTGGAAGTAGTCTATTTTGGTTCAATCTTTTCTCACATCATTTCCAAAGTACAGATGCACTTATTTAGTGTCATTGGAAAACTAAGAGGGCCTACAACTCAACTCTAAATCACCAAGGGGCTGGTACAAAGCAAGATTTGGTAGTAGCTACTCATTTCTTGGAGTGTCCATCCATATTTTCCAATAGCTTGTCAATTAGGAAAACAAAGTAGATTGCCATTCAAGAAGGGAGCACATGTGAGCAATGGTGTTGAATCTCATATACGCAGATGTATGGGGACCTACAAGGGAGCCATCCATTGGAGGTAATAGATATTTGTCACATTTATAGATGATCATTCAAGGTTTGTTTGGATGTATTGCATGAAGTCAAAGTCAGAGGTGTTTTACCACTTCAAGAAGTTCAAAAACCTAGTGGAGAAAGAATCAGGGATGTATATAAAGACTCTTAGATTGGATGGAGGGGGAGAGTATTTTTCAAATGAATTTTCATATTTATGACCATGGCATCAAAAGGCAATTCACTTGCAGGTATGCACCTCAACAAAATGGGATGGTAGAAAGGAAGAAAAGATACATAGTAGAAGTGGCTAGATCTTGGTTAAATGAAATGAATGTTCCTAACTCTTATTGGGTTGATGCAACAAATACAGCCATATACATTATGAATAGGTGTCCAGCCTAAGGAGTACATGGAGTTACACCTTATGAAGCTTGGTGTGGAAGAAACCCAACCTTTCACATCTCAAAGTATTTGGTTGTGTGTGTTATGTTCACATACCTCAAGAATTGAGACACAAGTTAGACCCGAAGGAAGATAGGTGTATATTTCTTGGATATTCTTTAGAGCAAAAGGGTTTTAAATGCTATAACCCTTGCACCAAAGAGCTTAAGGTATCTAGGGATGTGATATTTGATGAGTTGCTACCTTGGTATGGTAGCAAAGATGTGTTACAGGTTGACAATGCATATGAAGCCAAGAAGTAGTTCAAAGAGCAACAACAAAGCATGGAGATAAGTGGTCCAACCCCTTCAAGCACACCATCAGAGGAGAGAACTACATCAGCTTGGCATGTAAGGACAAGGAATGAAGCTCATTCAAGTGAAGGAAGTAGCAAAGGAAAGGAAAAGGCAAATGACAAAGACCATCGATGGGTAGACATGGAATCTAGAAGTGATGAAGATATGGAAACATTAGAAACTCCAGGATTTAAAGCATCTAAACCAAGGAGGAGGAGATTCCTACCACCTAATGGTGAGGTAAGGTCATCCAATAGGATTAAATACCCGGTTCAAAGGTTTACTTATGATTTGTTCATTGCAAGACACTATGCCTACATGAGTCAAATTATAGCTTGTGAAGAACCTAACTTTTTTGAAGAAGCAAATAAGCATAGGGAATGGATTGAAGCCATGGAGGAGGAAGTCAAAGCACTTGAAGAAAATGATACTTGGTCATTGGTGCCAAGAACAAAGGACATGAAAGTCAGTGGCAACAAATGAAGACTCCTAATTTGCTCTTGTAGTTCTTGAATGACTACACCTATATGCATGGGATGTCCCATCTCGACTTGTGTTTGTTGATGAGTTAGGTCTTCAACTTGTTGTTGAAGACTTTGAAGTAATCCCACAATATGTTCATAAGTGTTCTCCATGATACCTCATCCTGGATAGAAGCTAGTCTTGCCAAAATGTCTGGGGAGCACTAGATTGTGCCCTCTTACTAGACTAGAAAAGATTTCAGAATTAAACTTTTGATTACAAGATCACCCATGTAGAGAAATTATACACGAATATGGAACTAATTCAAGAAGTCCCACAACTGGAGACTGATAGGTGTATTTAACTCAATAAGAGTTGATAGAGAAGATCCCACAACCTAGGATTGTAGAATGAAGCATTATATATAGATTACAAGGACTCCCTTGAGCGGGATGAACTAGATACAAGGAATAATTAGAAAGGATCTTGTACTATGAGATTACAATAGGACAAGACATGATGTCTGAGATACAAGACCAGACAAGACTAGGGCAAAGGACAATAATAGAACTCGAAATGAAACTTGAAAGTACTTAGTTGGTGATCACAACTCCTTGAGCTCCCAAGACAAGCATTGACAAGACTGAGGATGTATCTGGACAATCCCTCTTTAGGTTTTCAAGGGTGGTTCATCAATGGTGATAACAAATTGATGGTGTCATCAATTCAAGACATGACCTCTAGATATGAGAATCAAGCAAGTAGATATTTGATCTAAGGGTTTTGGCATGTTCTAGACACAATGAAAGTAGTACTTTCTACAAATTCTAAAACAATCATGAGATATAGAAGGTCACATTGAATATGAGGTTTGAGGATGGTTTGCTTTGTGCATGAAACTACCTGTTTTCTTCAAGTGGTTGAGTTCATTCTTAAATTAAGTCTTTTTTGCTTTGGTTGAAGTGTAGTAAAGTCTCTTCAGGATTTTCCATACCTTCATGGAGGTTATATGCCCTATTATTGCATTGATAATCTGCTAAAGTAATATGAAGATGATTATCTTATCTATCTCATTCCCCTCTTTGAACACTCCTTAATTGATTAGGAGTTTGATTCTCACCCAATCTAGGTTTGGCATCTATACCACTAATGTGGGCCCATAATCCTTTCTCGATGAGGTAGCTAGATATTCTAAATCTACATAACTCATAATTGTTTTTTTCCAACTTCTTGATTTGAGTGATATACTATGATGTGATGTACTTTGATGCACTCTCCTAGATCCTTTGAGAAATAACAATAGATTTACCTCTGCACTTCACACATACCAAACAGATGAAGTTGATGCTCTTCTTTTCCACTAGTAGACTCCCTATTCTTGGTTATATGCTCTTGAACTTGATCCAATAGGTCTCCTTCTTCAAGGTCCTTCAATGGCTTCTCTTGGTGCTCCAGAAATTCCTTTGTATGTCAAAATGCTCTAGTAGCACTGATGGAAGAAATACAACTTCTTATACAACCTTGAAGGATGGGTGTCCTCATAGGCACACTCGTAGAACCTCTATTCACTCAAATGAATGCTTCTCTCAACTCTTGAGGATTGAATCCAAACGTTTTGCAATCATAACCTAGACTTAATGATCTTTCTAATGCAATTGATTTAACTCAAAACAATCACTCCTACGATAAGAAATAATCCCTCCAAGTTAGACAAGTTAGTTCCTTCACTAGACATGCACACACACACCACTATTCATGTCTAGAACTGTTTCTCTCAGAATATGTAGAGATTGGATATGAGCTTTATAAAAACTTTAATAGAAAAGGATGTATTTCTAAAACACCAAAGATTTCAATAAATGAGTAGGATTTGATAAGGGAACACTGCACAAGACTCAAAGCTATCTAGCTCATACACACAAGAATTTGTGAGCTAACTATGACTACACAAACTCTACTAAGATCACTCAAGCAAGCAGGGGGCTTCCTAAGCAAGGGTCTACTAGCTTATTCAAAATATATGAGCGCATAAACACATGTAAAATCATGCATGCAAATCACTTTGTGTGTAGATATAATCTTGAGAAGATTCCCTCGATGTTAGGAATCCCAAATTTTCCTAAATTGCAAGCTTTATCATGTCTAAGTGTGGTTGACTATTGTGAGAGGATTTTCACATTCAAACTTGAACTCGAGTATTCATGGTTGATCTCTTGCTTTTCATATCTCCAAATGGCATCCATTTGAGAGTTCCAAAAGCTTGTTGGAGCTTGAATTTCAACATGCCTTGCATACAAGATATGATTAGAAAGGGTGCTCACTTGGACACAACTACAAACGTTCAAGGATGGCACAATCTCCACCTCCCATCCACTGAAGATAATAAGAGCTACAATTCCTTATTACAACCAACCAAAACTTCACCCACTGATATGACCCCCGCTAGTAGTCCCACCTTTCACCATTCAACTTCCATACCCCACCACCATTGAAACGTAGGGGAAAACATTTTAGGAGCAAATAGTAATTGAAACAAATGTCACACATACAAAGTTGGTAAAGGAAGAAACTTTTTTATTTCTAGTAACAAACATAGCTGCATGAGAATTGGTTCACACCTTTGACTTTGAAATTCCCAATCCCCTACAAGATTTCAAGTTCTTAGATACTCAATATGTTTCTCAAGTTTATCAACATCCAAGTTAACTTGCCTTGTAGATTGACCAATAAGAGGAACAAAATTGCCATGAAGGACAACATGAAGAGGAAGAAGAAAAAGAAGAAGAACACTATGAACATCTTACATACAGAGATGGCTTACATAGACTATAAAATTGGATGGAAGAAGTGTAGGCCCATAATCAACTAAATGCCAAATGTAGCCATGCATTACTACAACAAGAACTTACCATTGGTGGATATGATGACTCATTTATCGAAGTAATGCAAGTATGGATTGAAGCTATGTTTTCAAAGATAGAGAGTTGCAATGCTCTCTAACACAATCGTGAAGCTCCTGTCGGGATGCTCTCTAGCACTGTCGCGATGCTCCCAAAGCAATGCTGCCACCATCACGATGCTTATCTTTTGGAGATAAGCATCGGGATCGTGCATAACTATACGACTAGCATTGATACCTTTTGGATATGCTTGGACACTTTCTATGTGGCTTTAGGTTCCCATATAAACCAATCTAAAACTGCTTTGAGAGCCATTAGCAGATTTCCATCCCGATTCCTGGTTGACCTGGGTTGTCAGATGATCCCTAGGGGATAAATCTTCCGTGCATTAGGTATTTCGATGGGATTTGGCATTTTGATGGACCAAAATGGAATTGGGTCCTCTCTAAGCTCGATAACAAGCTAGCCTATTAGAAAGATATGCAGATCAACCTCACAGAGCATGCCTAATTAGTACATCCCGTATCAACTATTTACTTTCTCTCCTATTGGAGACCAAAGTATCAAGAGATTATCAAAATGGAAAGAATTTGTAGAAACTTTCTCTAGACGGGTGATCCCAACAGAAGTGGTGTCCCCAAAATTAAATGGATTACTTGTATTAGCCAAAAGGATTGTGGCGGTCCGGGCATTCTAGACATTCAGGGCATGGCAAACAAGTTGGCAGCAAAATGGCTTATCAAAGCTTGATGTAACAGTGAGACCACTTGGGTCATGCTTATGTTCAAGAAAGAAGAGTGCTCTTATGCTAGTAGGTCACTCTAGTTGGAAGGACTTGGGCCTTCTGAACCTTCTCTTCTCCTCGCTTCTGGTGTCTGCTAAAGGCTCGAGTCTGGTTTCCTCTCTATGGAAGAGCTGGAACAAGGTCAAACAGTTTGTTTGAATCAATAAAGATTAGAAATGGGTGGTACTTATCAGAAAAAATGATTCAATATGATTCCCCATCAAGGGCATCAAAGGCATGGAGTCATGGAACCTTCAAAAGCTAAAAAGCTATGGAACAAGGGTTTCTAATATTGGAAACACCTTTGGAATCAAGAAATTGGCCGATGGATTAGATTTGATATCGATCCAGAAATTAGAGTGAACTTCAAAGAATGGATGCTCTTGCAAAGTAGATGCATTACTTGGGAACACTCAAAAACTCTTCTCCTCATTGATCAAGACCCTCCCCACCATGAAGGTCTCAAATGGCACAACAATAATAGCTTGAACAATAACACTTAATAAGAAGTGGTGTCTTACTTGGATGGGCTTGCATTGGGATCTGAAGTTCATGTCTTGCTGGCATCCCCTCATTGAGATAAAAAAGTTGGATCTTATGTGGCAAATCCTCCACCAGGGAATCTGGACCAATATAAAGGCTAACAAAATTTGTTGGACTCCACCATGGTGTAAGAGGTGCCGTCGTAGTGTTGAGGACTTGGGACACATTTTCTTCTAGTGCCCCAAATCTATTTCGATTTGGTGGACTCTTGAAAAAATCTTCCTACTATAGGAGTAGATCAATTGGAAGCAAGCACTTCTTGGTGAGGTGATTGTTTGCTTCTCATCACTGTTATAAGGGGTGAGACCCTCTCGAAGACTTGGAGAGAGCAATGCACTTCCAATGTTGAAAACCCTCCTAGAGAATGGTCTATCCAGAAATCTCTTCTCCTTCTAGGCAAAAGAATTTCCAATTGTAAGAAGTCCCCACCTTTTAGGCACCATAGAGTGTTTTTCCTCGAGAACAACAAGATTAAAGCACAGTGGGCCCTACATGAGGGGGAGGAAGGGGTCATCAACCTCCTTTGTAAAACCCTCTAGCTTTCTATGTTCTTCCCCTACTTTGCAAGACTCCGAGGGTCCTATGGGTGCTAGGCCCGTACATCTCTACTTTTGTTTTCTTTTGTTTCAATTAAAGTGCGGGAGAGTAGGATAATGCCGAACTTCCTTTTAAGAAAAAAAAAGCATGGACCAAAGCTATAGTCATAGTAGAGACACTCATGCTTTTAATGAACAGACCCCCAGCGCACTATGATCCATGTTGCATACTTCAACAAACAGCCTCCAGATCCATCACCCAAGTATCCATTCTACCAAACCTCTCACACCATTTTGTGCTCCAAGGTCACATACCACCACCGATTCCTCCTGTCCACACCTCTTCACTATCTACTACGAGCTCTCCACCAATGTCCATAGAAGAGAAGTCATAAGAATTCCTTTCAAGTTTTGAAACCCCTATGATAGCAGTTACACCACCCATCATCACAACCTCTTCATTGATTGCTCCTCCACCATCAACAATCTAACTTCTATTTCCAGTTTTCCCAACATATCCAAGATCTTCTTCAACCTAAAAAATTGCTTCATTTTTTAGGAATTTTGGCAATGTATATAATTGCTTTGCCCCATTCCCTCCCCCCTTACCTATAATACCCCCTCTTAGCATGCCACTACAAACCACCTTCCCACTTGTCATAGACTCCTCCATGCATGAACACACTACCAAACCAATGCATATCTCCCCACCCCTCATGGTCCCTCCACCTCCTCTTCCCACTTTGACACCTCCCCTATCCCCCATTCCCCATCCACCATCTCTCACAAGCATGCTCACTTCCTCAACCCCATTCCCCATTCCCCATGGATCTCGAAATTCCACAACTTGCATTCGTTCCCATGAATCCAATTTTTTTTTTTAAATGGGCATCGAAAATTCCTTCACACATATGTTTGCCTGAATGAAGCAGATATTTTAAGATTATGTATCCTAAGGGAACTTAAATGAAATGCTACAAGCACAAGCTTCATTGGTCCAAATATAGATCAACATGTTGATGGTAAGGAATGCTTCTTTAAATGTTTAACATCCACATCATATTAGAGACACAATGTTTAACATGCACATCATGTTAGAGACACAACTAGAGAGTCAAAATGAAGTTATTTAAGATTTGGAAGAAAATCTCTACATGCAAATGTAACAAAATGCTAAGTTAATTCATAATGTGGGACTTTTGCGTAGCAACCCTTGTAGCTATAATAGAAGAAAACACATAGTTACAACACAAAAGTGAAGAAACGTAGAATCACATATGGAGATAATCATCACAAATCTTGTTAGTTCCTCTAGATTTCAAGCTATCCAATACCATTCAATCAAAATCATATTGGAATATTGCATCACATTTTTAGCAGAACACCATAAACACTTAAAGTAACTCGGAGCCCTCAAAGCCTTGGCAGGGCCTAGTCCATCATCAATCCCTCCAAAGCCATCTTCCTTATACAATTATTCTTGAAGTGCTACAAGAATTAGAAAACCTTCAATGAAAAGCTGCCAAAGTGTCAAATAAAATTTGTACTATTATAATCATTCTCAAAGTGGGATATGAATAACCCTACTAGCCTCGCAGATCTCCCTAACGCAAAAGAAATGGTCCCAATACCAATAGACCCATTATATGAGGAGCATGAGACACAACCAACTATTGGTGGATGAGCCATCAAAGAGGGTTAGGACATCTTTGAATTACAGAGAGCTAGTTGCGTAAGAAAATTGAAGGTATTGGAAAACCCCACTCTACAAGGGTGGAAGTGCAACACCCTTCTTTGGCACTTTTTCAAGAAACAATTTTTAAATATAAAGACCTTCAACGAGTGAGACCTAGATGCACCATCATGGTAAAAGAGTTACAATATTACCTCTTTTTGTGTTGTTAGGTGATCATAATGCAAGAGTGGATTCTTGCAAAGATACCCACTTTTAAGAAACACTTTGAACCAAAAGAACTATCAAGAGTGGTAAGAAAGGCAACCATATTCCAACCAAACTTACACATGCAAATACTTAAATATTATCCATAAATATTGCAAACTTGGAGTAGCACCCCAATGCACATTATTTATAAACCCCTGTATGGCGGAATCCATTGATTTTGAAGTTGGAATTCGTTCACCAACAGAGTGAAAAATAAGAAAAACTATTGTGATTGGTTGAATGAGCCATATTTTGCACTACCGCAAGAGTCATCCACTGTTGCATATATCATAGAAACATACATCCTTGGATTCCAAAAGTATAAAAAATGTATGATATCATTGCGCTTTTGGGAGTACCATTTGGAATCCTTCAACTCAAAAGGAACAAACCTCATACATCTATTTTCTTGTGAGACTTCAATATTTGGATCATAACAAGAACATACAACCAAAACCTTCTAGAGTGCTTGATTGGCAAAAGTTAGAGGCAAATCTTGCACACACATTGCACATTGAATGCTCTTTATCCATTGACATCCTCTAGAACTACATCAGTCACTCCTAGACACAAAGGTCTATCTAGGAGGATAGATGCAAGAGGGAGGGGAGTGTTGGTGAGAAAGATCAAGCGAGTAGAAGTGCACCAATGAACTGAGTAGCCATAGAAGATGTCCAAGCACATGAGCGGAAGTCTCACTATTCAAATTATAGAAAATCTTCAATCCTTTGTAAAACATTCATCTTCATCAATAATACAATGTACAAAAACTCTTAATATGTAAATATTTGCTCTACTTTGTGCAAGCCAAATATCATCAAGCTTGATGGAGATTAGGTAGAAGCTTTGTTTTGATTTTTATAATTTCTGGAGTCTATTTGAGCCCCCAAATTAGCTTTAGAACATAATTTTTAACTATGGAAAACACTAGGTTTCAGATCATACAAAATTCACCTAAAAACTATAAAAGGAGCTAGACAACTCATTTTTGAGGTTAAATTTTGGAGATGGCTTTTAAGATAGAGTAAAGAGCTTTTAATCGTGTTCATGAATAGAATATACTCCATTGTTCTATCTCAATTTCTATTCCTTGTGTGTGTGTTTGCATCTAGTGTACTTCTCCCTTCACATCTACACACATCACTCATTGACAATTGTCATATCCCCTCACATCTCAAGAGATTGGCAATTACTAGGTGGATCTTCATTGGCATTGATCCTTATCATTATTTTAGGAGTGACACCAACATGCACATAAACCTAAGTGATCTATGCAAAAGAGAATATCTCCATGAAATAATCATAGTGTACTTTAATGTGCTTTGTGTGAGCATGGAACACACGATGCTTTGAAAATTCCAATGTGCTTTGGCTATTAAAGATGGTGGTGGAAGAAGTGGTTGGGATTGATTCTCAGTCAATCAATCAAAAGGTAGATGTGCTTTCAAATTTCTCTTTTTCGAGATTGTAGGAAATGATTCCAATCAGTCTAAACTTAGAAATCTACCTAGTTTTGAAGTCAAATCCATGAAGAAAAGGCATGGATAGATGCTCAAGAGTCTAAAGACTCCACAAAATTTGTACATTAAGTAGACATTGATGATTTGAAGCAATACATATACTCTTGATAATTGCTTGGTGCCACTTCAGTTCTCTGCTCTTTCTTCCTCAGACTTAGTCAACTTGCAGAGATTGCTACTCACTGTGCAGAGCTCAAAATCTAGTGTTTAAGTAGTCATTGGAAAGTTATTAGTTTCTAGTCTCTGCATACAATTTTTTAGATCATTTGCTTTATTAATTTTAGAGAAATCTAAGTTTTTCAGTCTTGGGGTCATTCTATGCACATATCTAAAAAATCGGGATGACGCCAATTGAGTTTTGAGGTGGTTGATCCTTCTATAGTTGGTATAAATTAGGGATTTTATGAATTTTAGCAAGAAAAGCTTATATATGACACTCCATTAAGAGGAATGTTTCCAATTGTAATTGTATTGGATGCTCTTAGTGTTTGAAGTCTCAACGTCCATCCATTTTTAGAAAGTTTTTGTGTGATAGTCAAGGTGCAAGTTATCTATTTTGCATCAACTTGTTCTTGTTGATTTTCAAAAGTACCTATTGGATTTTATTGTACTAAATACAAGCCTACAAGGTCTAGTTTACATATCCAAAGAGCTAGGGCTAGTCCTATGCTGGTTTGCTAGACCAACCTCACCACTTGGCAACTCATCTCTTCAAGCCTCTCCGAGCTTCTCAAACTTTCTTGTAGTGGTATCAGAGCAACTTAAACATGGGAGATGGCTTTCCATCAATGATTGAGAGGCTTTATAGACACAATTAGGCTCCTTGGCAAATCAGAATCGAGGCTTATTTTCAAGGAAGAAACCTATATGGGATTGTATTAGGTGATGAGGTATTGCCTACTCCAAGATCCAAAGGAGGACCTACTCAAGACAAAATAGATAAGCTAACACTTTGGTGTGCAAGGGATACTCAAGCCAGGTCATATATACTCAACTCTATATCTAATTTTCTATCACCACATATAAGAGTATGCAAGACATCTAAAGAGACTTGGGATGCCCTAGAGACTTTCTTTTCTACTAGTACAAAAGCAAGGAAGAACCATATTTGGAACGAGCTCAACCAAATGAAGAAGACTCCAAAACAAACCATGACTGAGTTTGTTACAAAGGTCAAGGAGGTTGCTGATCAATTGGCATCCATTGAAGAGATCATCGAAGAAGAGGCCACCATGAGGTAAATTCTCAATGGGATTAGAGGTGACAAGCAATGTCAATCTTTCACCATAGCCTATGATCTCATCATGGATGTGCAAACTCCAGACTTCAACATCTTTCTTGGAAAACTCTTTAATCAAGAGGCCAACTATAGTATAAAGCAAGGTAACCCCTATCATGGTAATTCAACTAGTGCTCTATATGCAGATAAGAAGGACAAGAAGCTAAAAGGCAAGGAGAAGGAAGAAGATGAAGAGGAGAATTCCCAAGCCAACTTTACAGGCAAGAGCAAGTGGAAAGGGAAGAAGAATGCTTGAGTCCATACAAAGCCTTCTTTGGTCTACATACGAAATCATGCTTCTTCTTATCTTCATAACCTATGGGTTGATACATATAAACCACTTCTTCCAAATTTCCATTAAGAAACGCATTTTTAATGTCCAATTGATACAATTTACATATTTTAGAAGCTGCCAATGAAATCAAAGTCCTAATTGTACTCTTATTTGCAACAGTACTAAAAGTTTCTTCATAACCAAGCCCATATGTTTGTGTGTAACCCTTAGCTCCTAACCTTGCTTTGTACCTTGCTAAAGATCCATCTGAATTCCTTTTGACTTTGTACACCCATTTGTTTGTGACCACCTTCATGCCTTCTTCTCTAGGTACCAATTCCCAAGTTTGGCTTTCCTTGAGAGCTTGAATCTCCTCATCCATAGCATCTCTCCATTCCTATTGTTGGCTAGCTTCCTCATAGCTTGATGGTTCCTTATCTTTAATAACCTGTGTCATATAAGCATAATGCTTTGCAATAAAGCTATCATATGTGAGCTTTTGAATAGGATAATTTAAGTTCCTATTCTTCATGTTGTCCGGGATCATTGTCTCCTTCTCCATAGGGATGTGCATACCTCTCATTTCTAGAGCTTCCCTTACCAGATTGTTGGTTAACTTAAAACGCGTCAATTCATTTCCTCGTGTAAGAGAAGGAAGTACAAAGATGCTCATCCCCTTTTTATCTTTGCTCGGAGTGAGTGTGATAATTAGGTATGAACACCTCAGGAAGTCCAACTTTGGTAACTTAGCATGGAAGTAATCATCCAATCCGGCCTTCTTCCATATTGGTCGCAATCCTTCACTGTTCTAGGGTGTTTCGAACTCTCGTGTAAAGAAATGATACTGGCCCCACCATCCGTTACACTCAATCTCAGCCTCCCGTAAATAGGTGCCCTCTTCCAAGGGGTCCTGCTACTTCACTAAACCAATGGGAGTTCTTGCTAACTAGCGATGTGTGCCCTTGGGGAGGATTTTGAATCGGTATGACATGTACTGCTCTTAATGCCTATGGTCGTTCCTTCAACTCCTCCTGAATAGGGAGACTTTCAATGTCTACTATTTGAGGACTCGTGCCTGCCTGGGAGCTCGTTCCTATAGCCTCGGCCATGTTGAGGAAATCGGTCGTCGATTCTATGAGAATATACAAATAAATGTTAACATTGCAATGGACACAAAGTGAGCTAGTGTCCCCGTTACAACATTAACTTGATGAATTGTGATGTGGTTAGTGGGTTAGTTAGCGCACGTGTGATCGTGAGTGCGATGTGTGGTTAGTGGATGACGGTTCCTATGTGCTAATTGAGGTGGTTAGGTGTAGAACGGATACAGTTAGTAAGCGGATGTGGTGTTACAATGGAATCAGGTGGTTTATTACAAGATTTGAGCTGCCAAACATAATGTGTGGCTTTACATTTTGATTTCCTAGGGACTTTAGAAGGCTCTACAAGAGTGTCTACTTGGAAATGAGGCTTTTTAGGGACCCATTTACTAGTGACCCTGCTCGTGCATGTGGATGGATATGTGCGTGCTAAACAATTATGGATATCAATTGCTTGAGTGTGTGAATAATGATTTACAATGCGTGGTTTTTTTATGGCTATTTGAGCCCACAAACAAGTCTTAGGCACCCAAATTTGTCTTGATTGTGGGTCGGCCTTCATTGACTTCTTGGGTACCCAAATAGACCTTACTTTCGTGGATGAATCTTTGAGAGGCTTCTTATAAGTATCCTGTCGTCGATCACTAGCATGTTGTTTAGTCAACGGTTGTAACTTGACCGCAACAGGATGCTCGCCTTTTGGTACCCATACTTGTTTCGGTGGCTGAGACACCTTGCTTCGTACTTTCCTTTGGCTTTGAGCATAGGCAGACTGCTTGTGTTGCATTCGTCACTCTTTTGTTTGCGGTGTCTCTATCACTTTTGGAGGGAGTTCCATCATATCCTTGGCTCCTTTGTTGAGAACATTTTCCCTTTGCATCACATAATTTTGGACAAGAATAGCATCATCATCTTCATGTGTACTCCTAGAAGGACATGAGTTGGTGACTTTCCTAGTTCCTTGAGTGCTTCATTTTCTAACTCAATCATAATGCCATTCTGACTTACCCAAACCTGAAGAAGGCCGCTTCTTAGGTTCAAGTTGACTACATGATCATATATCCAATCTTGACCCAAGAAAAGAGGTTTAGTGAGATCCTCATCTTGATACACTAGTACTTTAACTGTCATTAGAACATCTTGAATGTAGAGGGGAAGTTCCACCTCACCCATGCAAGGGGTTCCACACCTCCTAATCCTATGAGGTATGCTTCTATAGGATGGACACTTAACTTCAATTCTTGACAGTAAGAAAGTTTAACAACATTAGTGGCTACACCTGAGTCAATCAAGACTTGTCCAATCATTACGCTATTTCCTTGTCCTATGTCTAAAGTTACAAAAGGACATCGGTCAATTATTCTATGGGAACGAGACTTCACACATAGCCATATGATACCCTGGAGCTGCATAGGCATCTGTCCTAGACAGATCTCTACCCTGTCTTCTCAATTTCATTCTTCCGATGCGTTCCAATGCTTCTACCTGCGCTTCTTCTCGGATTCGTTTTTCCTCTTCTTTGCATTTCTTGGCCATATTGAGTTGGTTAAGCATTTCCTCCGTGAGGGGTTCTGTTGGTGGATTCTTAGACAAGAAGGAGTTTGAGGGTTTGTAGGAGAAAAGGGGAAGAAACAAGCAGAGAAAATACACTTGGAAGCTTCTCCCGATTGATTACAGTAAGACAATTACAAGGTTTGAAGTACAAGACAAGCCAATACCTCTGTGCACAATCCCACAGAGTGCCCAATCACAAATTACCAAATATCCCAAAGTCTTCTTGCTGCCGGCTCCTCTGCAACAGACCTCCACCTGCTTCAAGCTTATCCTTGTGCACACCTTGCACCAAGCTTCCACAAAGGGGGAGGAGTGAATACCTTCTGTCGGCACGCACCCACTGCAATGGGACCTTGAGATACTTGGGGGGACTAGCTTAGCATTCTCTGCACAATCCTTTAGGCACTCCCTATGCACTCCTTCACTTCCACTTCTCTGCGTCGTCGCACTGGTGACTCTTCCACTTCTCTCTCTTTCTTCCTTAGACTATGCTCCCTTGCTTACTCTAAGATTGGTCCAAGAATGGCCCTTGCCTTCATGTGAGTGTGTCGATCACGTACGCTCCTAACTGCAATGGTATCTTGGTCCTCACTTTGATGTCCCAAGATTGTCCTCACAAGTGGCAGCCAACGACTCACTGTTTTGTCTTGTAGTGACTTTAGACTAAAACCAAAAATTTTAATGGGGGGGCATTCTTTCACCTGTGCGTACACTTTGCCGCTTCACATACCTTCATGTTTCCTTTTAAGTCTTCACTTTTGCACATAAGAGGGGGTTCACCTGAACCTTCCAAAACACTTTAAAACACACATTGAACCTTAGGGAAATTAGAGAAAATACCTCTGCAACCTGCAACCCATTTTCTCCAATTTACCCTTTGTGGACAATTCATTGTGCACTACCTGTGCACTTTGACACCTGCACTTACGCACTTTGACTTTGCACCTGTTGACTTTGACCTTGGCCTTGTTGACTTTGACTGCAGTTGACTTTGACCAACATGACTTTTATGGGCTCAACAGTTGCCCACGACCTAATGTGCTCTCCGTCCCGGAGAGCTACAGCCAAAACTTTGAACATAGAGGACACCATGAGAATAGAGCTGCAACACTTGAAGAGAACATCTGAGAACAGCCACCAGAACAAGCACCAGAAAAGAACGAGAAGTGGGATTTTGTTATGGAAAAGCAAAAGAGGGGCAATGGGAGGGTAGAATGGAATGGGAAGGGAGGGCTGAGGGTATGAAGATGGATGGGGCCGGGAGGGTGAAGGATGTGGCGGGGCAGATTGGTAAAGGGAGGGGTTGGAAGGGGGATTCAAGGCCTGGGGGGGCTAAAATGATCAAACTGGAGGGCTACAGAGGGTACAGATGGAATATTATTAAACATAAGGAAAGATAAAGTGAGAATAGACCATGTGGACAATGGGGGTAAATAAAAACATGTGATAAATGTGTGCAAATAGTGAGGGTGTTGACCAAAACTCAGAGAAAATGTGGGAATTTGGAAAAATAAAGCCAAAAACTGAGTCCAAAGGTGCCAAAAAAAATGAAAATGACTCCTTTTTTGTAAAAAACGGCCAACCGAGGTACAATCCAAAGCCAAAAGCTTTTAGCCATGAAAATGAAAAAAAATAAAATAATAAAAATAATAAAAAATAAATAAAAAATAGTAATTTTTAATGATTTTTTTTTTTAATGAACGCCATATAAAAATATCAATAAAATAAATAAAATAAATAAAAATAAAAAGAAAATAAAATAATTTAAAAAAATAAGAAAATTAAATTTTTTTTAATTAATAAAAAAATACGAAAATAAACAAAATGAAATAAATAAATAAAAAAAATAAAAAATAAAAAATATTGAAAAAAAGAAAAATGGGGGGGGGGGGGGGGCCTGTCAGAACGAGGGGGTGGGAGGGGGGGGGGGATTTTGGTCGGTGGGGTTTGGGGGGGGGGGGGGGGATTTTGGTCGGTGGGGGTTGGGGGGGCGGGGGGGGGGGGGGGGGAGGGGGGGAGGGGGGGGATTTTGGTCGGTGGGGGGGGGGGGTTCTTTTTTTTTGTTTTTTTTTTTTGCAAAAAAAACGCCTTGGGGGGCTTTTTTTTTTTAATTTGAATTTTAATTATGAAAAAAACTGAAAAAATACATAAAAAATCCAAAAAAATGGCAAAAAAATCCAAAAAAAATCTGCAAAAAAATTCTAAAAAAATTCCCTACTGGTTGAGGCCACTTTTCTCACTCAAACCCACAGAGAGCTTCCTTTATTCCTCCAATTTGGCAAGAAAAAGACACATGAAAAAGGAGAAAAATGCTAGAAAAATTCAAAAAAATGCTTGAAAAATTTTGAAAAAAATTTCTAAAAATTCCAAAAATTGTACCTTTGCAAAGTTGATGAAATGGCTGCTAGATTTGCTAAAAACTCAAGAAACAAACATAAAATGGATAAAGAAAACTACTAAATTTAAATAAAAATGACGAGAAAAGACTATGTACAACCTGGACAAATATTGCAGGTTCCAGGGGATCCATAAAACTTCCGTTGGCTTGATGATAGGCCTTGAGCCTTGTATTGTTGACTCAGAGAGACTCCTCCATAATCTGCATTTGTACTGCACTTCATTGATTTTGTCTTCTCCTTGGGCACACTGATCATCTGATCGGGGTACCCTAAATGCTTCATTAGAATGTTAGCTCCTCCAGCAACTTTATGACTTAATCTGCAAAATTCCATTTTTACTATTCCAGCAACTTCATCCAATGGAACCCTCTGTTTCCAAAGACTTGCAGGTGCTCCTTCCGCATTCTTGTAAAGCCCTGCACTTGCTATCATTAAACTTGCAGGTGCACTTGCTATCATTAAACTTGACATAACAATTGATATCCATACCACGATCCATAAAACAGTGGCCATTGACATATGGTTTGAAGCATCTTCATCAGGGCTACACTTAAGGAGTACTTTGCTTTTCTTCTCTTTTCCATGGCCTTTGACTGAGACTGTTTCAACCTGAGTGATTTCCTCTTTTTCTTCATATGCTTCTTCTCTACTTGAGTTTGGGAAAATTCCATAGCAGGAAGATGGGTCTTCTGCATGGAGCCAAGCCAACATGTTTTCATCTTCATATAAATCTGCTCCTTCAAATAGATCTGCTTTTGGGTTGTCCACCACTTCTTCTTCCATACAAATACCAATTGTCTACATCATACTAGTATTTCTCTGATTGTCTGGTCCTTCTTCTAAAATTATCTGCTGCAACTCTTTTCCCTCTTGCTTTACCCACATTGTGTCTTTGCCCCAGTCATGCAACACATTGGCATGCCTTAACCAAGGTCTCCCAATTAACAGGGGGAAACTTCCTTCTACCTGTGGTAGCCTTAAAACAACAAAGTCCAGGTTAAAGATGGTACCTTGTATTTTGACTGGAACTCCAAGGACCACACCAATAGGCCTTACTATGCTTTGGTCTGCCATTGTTACACTGAAGTTGGCAGGTCGTGAAGGGTATATTCCAATCTTTTTCATGGTATATTCAGGCATCAAGTTAATGCCAGAACCACCATCCACAATAACTCCTTGAAACTCATGACCTTTAATAGAGACTGTTAGCCAAGGGCTCTTGTAATCTGTGAGGGGTGCTTCCCCTAAACATCTATCTTTATGCATAACAGCAGCCTTTGCCACTAAACTTGTTGTGGACATTTGATCAATTATCTGCAAGAGTTCTGACATGAACTTCCCATCCATCTTTATTAAATAAAAAATACTAACCTCCTTTTTCATGGACTTGAGTAGTTTGGAAGCTTCTGATTCCTTAAGAGCATGGGCTGCATTTGACTTATCAAACTGCTCATGAGCCCTATTGAATGCATATTCAATGGCATCACTGGTACCTGTGAAATTTTCTTTTTGCCTTATATTTGCACTTGGGTTGGCTTTTTCTTCAGACACACCTTTGTCTCTGTTTAATCCATTAATCATTGATTCTTGGCCTATTTCCACTGGAGCCTTCCCCTTGCTTCTTGTCTGCACTGTAAAAGATTCAATCTCTTCTAAATGCACCACCCTGGTAGATGGAGATGGCACCTTAACCTGATCTACCCTTTCTTCTTTCTGCACAGAAATCATTTGAATGTGGGGCCCAGATGAAGAGCCTTGATTCTTAGGACAACAATTTGTATAATGGTCTCTGGCCTCTGGGCAATTTCTGCAAGGAGGGGCATTTTCTGGGAGAGTGCACCTGCTTTGATAGTGCCCACAGTCTCCACATCTGAAACAAATAATTGGCCTTCTAGGCCCATTTCCAAAATTATCCCTCTGTCTAGGGTTATAAGTGTTACCTTGATTGGGGGCAGCAGCCATCACATTTGTGGTGGGTAGGGATCCTCCTTGTGTCCAGTATGTCGTTGCAGGCATTCCCCTTGATTGGCATTCATGGGCCTCATGACCAACCTTCCTGCATAATTGGCAAGTTACACTTAACAGAGGACACTCACTTACTATATGCCCTTGTTTGCTGCACATGGAACACCAAAGTCCACTCTTGATGCCACCTCCTTTGAGCTCCTGCAACTCCTGTCGCAGCTGAGCTAATTCTTCTGCCTGGGCCTCCTCCTCCTTTTGGAGCTTTAGTGCTTCAATCTCTCTTCTCAACTGAGCAACAACATTCTCTTCCTCTTTGTAGGGCTTATTTCTCTTTAAGCCCTCCAACTCTTTCCTTAGCTATATCACTGGATCCTCCATTTCTGTACCATATGTTGGTTGGGAAGAGGTTGCTCCATACTGGTACCTTATCTGCTCCAAGCGTGTGGCTGTGGTGATGAAATCCTCTATGGAGGTTGTAGCTAGCCAACCATTTCTTGACAAAAAAATTGTGGGGTGGGTCTGGCAATTTAGCCATTAGTGCTTTGGCCCGAGTCACAAACTCTGGGAACTTTTCTCCTGGACTTAATCTTAAATTTTCTAGCTCTTCTATGATAATCTCCGCGGTGTTGCCATGCTGGAACTGATTTTTAAAAGCATCTTTCATCACATCCCAAGTGGTAAAATGGTTTTCAGTAAACTGGCTGAACCACTTATCAGCTAATCCCTCTAATGTGGCAGGGAAGAGAATAAAAAAAGCATCCTCCCTACCCATTAGGCCTCTAGTCTTACATAGTGCTAAAAACCTTCTAATGTGTTCATTTGGATCCTCCTGAGCTAGGCCTTTGAAAGAAGGAAACTTTATATTTAATCTAGAGAGTAAAGTTTCCAAGTCTACCTGACCCGCCATGCTCTTGACTGATGATGTGGAAGATAGTGGACTGGGGGACCTTTTAACAACCTTCCTCCTTGTCTGCTTGTAGGTGACCCTAAATACTTGGGACCGGGTTGCGGTCATGAGCAGCTCATAGCCCACTGAATGTAAGACACTTGATAAGAATATATTTACCTTTTGTTTGATGAAGTAGCACTGTGCTTCTGTGGTTCTGTCGACACTTGATCTCTTCTATGCTTGACACTTGGTTTCTCCTAAGCTCAAATCTCCTTGGAAGTCCCGCCGTGCGTGCCAAATTTTGTTGGTGGATTCTTAGACAAGAAGGAGTTTGAGGGTTTGTAGGAGAAAAGGGGAAGAAACAAGAAGAGAAAATACACCTGGAAGCTTCTCCCGATTGATTACAGTAAGACAATTACAAGGTTTGAAGTACAAGACAAGCCAATACCTCTGTGCACAATCCCACAGAGTGCCCAATCACAAAATACCAAATATCCCAAAGTCTTCTTGCCGCCGGCTCCTCTGCAACAGACCTCCACCTGCTTCAAGCTTATCCTTGTGCACACCTTGCACCAAGCTTCCACAAAGGGGGAGGAGTGAATACCTTCTGTCGGCACGCACCCACTGCAATGGGACCTTGAGATACTTGGGGGGACTAGCTTAGCACTCTCTGCACAATCCTTTAGGCACTCCTTCACTTCCACTTCTCTGCGTCGTCGCACTGGTGACTCTTCCACTTCTCTCTCTTTCTTCCTTAGACTATGCTCCCTTGCTTACTCTAAGATTGGTCCAAGAATGGCCCTTGCCTTCATGTGAGTGTGTCGATCACGTACGCTCCTAACTGCAATGGTATCTTGGTCCTCACTTTGATGTCCCAAGATTGTCCTCACAAGTGGCAGCCAACGACTCACTGTTTTGTCCTGTAGTGACTTTAGACTAAAACCAAAAATTTTAATGGGGGGCCATTCTTTCACTGTGCGTACACTTTGCCGCTTCACATACCTTCATGTTTCCTTTTAAGTCTTCACTTTTGCACATAAGAGGGGGTTCACCTGAACCTTCCAAAACACTTTAAAACACACTTTGAACCTTAGGGAAATTAGAGAAAATACCTCTGCAACCTGCAACCCATTTTCTCCAATTTACCCTTTGTGGACAATTCATTGTGCACTACCTGTGCACTTTGACACCTGCACTTACGCACTTTGACTTTGCACCTGTTGACTTTGACCTTGACCTTGTTGACTTTGACCAGTTGACTTTGACCAACATGACTTTTATGGGCTCAACAGGTTCTTGGTATAATTTGACTCGCCATCCACTAATATAACTTTGTAGGACGTCGCCCTCTAAAGTGGCTAGCTGGAGTGCCCCACTTGTTGATATTCTATTAATAATCATGGGTACAAGAAGTCCAATGGTAGCATTGCAGCTTGGCCAAATACCATCTAAAAGCATGTGGCTTGGAGTGCCGTTTTATAGGCAACTCTATATGACCAAACAACATGGTGTAGTTGTTTGTCCCAATCAGAGCATTTATTATTCACTAATTTGGTCAGCACATTGCATAGAATTTTATTGGTGCTTTCGGCTTGCCCATTAGCTTGTGGATGATAGGGGGCAGACTTCTTGTCTACTACCAAGAACTCTTGGAGAAGATTTTCAATGAATTCATTCAAGAAGTGAGTGCCTCTATCACTTACTAGCTCTATAGGAAGCCCATATCTAGTGAACATGTTCTCAAATAAGAACTTAGTTGTCGTTTGAGCATCATTCTTTGTTGTGGCTTTCACTTCTACCCATTTAGTCAGATAATCAGTGGCAACAATGATATACTGTGCATGGGAACTCTTATCTGGGGGGTTAATAGGACCTACAAAGCCTATTCCCCACTTAGAGAATGCACATCCACCCATCATAGGTTTCAATGGCATCTCATCTTTACGTATGTGATATTGAGTTTGCTGACAAACGTCACACTGCTTCAGATCCATGTGAAGGGTTGGCCACCACAAGCCTACAAATAGGATTGCCTTAATCACCCGGCCTGGTCCAAAGTGTCCTCTTGCTACACCTTGGTGAGAAGTTTCCAAGATCTTAAGATATTCACTCTCATGGACACATAGTCTCAGATATCCATCTTTTCCACACTTGTATAGATTATCACCAATGAGTGCATAATCTAGGGCTTCTTGTTCTAAACTTCTTTGCCTAGCCAATGTCATGTCCTGAGGGAATGTTTTCATCCTCAGGAACGCTACCAATAGTTCACTCCAATCTGGTATTAAAGACACTTGGTACAGTGTAGCATGCTCCATAGGTAGTTTAATATGACAAACTGGGCATTCCTTACACAACTTGTGGACATCAACTTCCATCCTCGGCCAGTGCACTCCAAGTCTCCTTAGTGTCTGTAGAGTTCTTTGCCTTGAATAGTGTTGCTGTAATGCACCCACATGTGCTAGTTGCAACCATCTAGTGTATTCATCCTCTTCCAAACAACAAGCTAATATCCCTTGATCTGTATGCTTGTACATACTTCCTGCCATGATATGGTACTTTTGGGCTTTCACTACTTCCTTATCTTGAGTGTTTATTACTGGGTGTTTAGGCCCCTATGTCAATACCAGCACCAATGTCTTGGCCCACTATGGTACAATTTCAAAATTAAAAAAATAAGCATCAGAAAGATCATCTGATACTCCTAGTGGGGCCTCTCCAGATGTGAGCCTTGAAAGATGATCTGCTCTCAAGTGAGTCTTGCCTTTCCATACCACTACCTCAAAGTCATATTCCATTAGTAAGAGGAACCATCTTACTAATCTACCTGTATTGCATGGCTTATTTACTAAGTATAGCAGTGCCTGATGATCAGTGAAAAATTTAAACTTATTTGCAAGCAAATAGTGTCTAAACTTTTTAACTGCATATACCATGCCTAATCCTTCTCGTTCAATGGTAGTATAGTTTCGTTCAGCTGCATTCAACTGTCTACTGGCACAGGTGATTGGAAGATTCATATTACCTTCACCTGTAGGTTGTGCAAGTACACATCCAATAGCATAGTTGGATGCATCCACATGTACATGGAATGGCTTATTCCAATCTAGAGTCATCAATATTGGTGTTGAACAGAGTCGCCTTTTAAGCTCATTGAAGGAGTTCTCACATTCATTAGTACACTCAAAATTTGTCAAAAGGTCATATAGAGGTTTTGCAATGATGGCATACATGTGAATGAATCGGAGATAATAGTCACAATGCCCCATGAAAGCCTGTACTTCCTTGACGTTCCTTGGCCTAGGTAGCTCTGCAATAGCTCTCACTTTCTCCTCCTCCATGGATATGCCATTCTTTCACACTATGTGTCCTAGAATCTTGCCTTGCCTGACCATGAAAACACACTTTTCTGGGTTCAAGCAAACTTGATATTCTCTACATTTGTCAAAGATAGCTCTAAGCTCACGGATATGGTTTTGTCTAATGCTGGAATGAGCACAGAGATCATCAATAGACTTCCAAATTCTTCCTCAAGAATTCTTTAAATACATGACACATCATCCTCTGAAAGCTAGCTGGTGCATTGGTGAGAACAAATGGCATTACCTGAAAAGCAAATATGCCCCACTCTGTGGCAAAAGTCATCTTATGCTGATCTTCTGGAGCAATGGCTACCAGATTGTAGCCACAAAATCCATCATGGAAGCTGTACAATTCCTTGCCTGCTACTCTTTCTAGTAGATGCTCAGTAATTAGAAGTGGATAGTTATCTCGAATGGTGGCTGCAGTAACCTTCTTCAAGTTAATGCATACACGTAACTTTCCATTCTTCTTGGGCACCACTACGATGGGGGATACCCACTCAGTGTGCTCAATTTCATAGATGAATCTAGCTTCAACCAATCTATCTATCTCTTCCTTTATTTTGGCAGCATAGTTATCATTTTATGTGTATGGCTTCTGTTTAGAAGGTTTGGCATTTGAGGTCATGGGAATCATGTGTGAGCATATGTCAGGATCTACACCTTTCAAGTCCTTGTAGCTCCAAGCGAATACATCTCTGTATTCTCTTAGCAACGCTATCAACTCTTGCTCTTCTTCTCCCGTCAGGTCGTGTCCAATGTAGGTGCACTTTTCTTCTCCTTCTTCCATGGCTACCATAATTTTCTTGGTGGTTTCTTTGTTATCGTAGGCCTCTCCTGCTTGTGCATTGTGTTTAGGCATTCTTATCATGACTCTCTTATCTTCTATCTCATACTCCTAAAAATTTTCAGGGACCTCAAACAAAGATTCTTCTCTCTTCTGTCATGTTTTCTCTCTTCTTTCTTTTCTTGCCTTCATGTTTGGCTGTCATTTGTGTGGTTAACCTCACATCATTAGTAAGTTCTTTATGTCTCTGAGGATGAACTTCTACTTCATAGAAATATTCCTCATCTAATGCAAAAGGTGGGTCCATAATGATTGACTCTAGATCGGAGTAACTTGCATCCTCAAATGCATCAGTGCTAGGTTCGCATGCTTCTATAACCGAATCATACATGATTGGCTCTATCGTGAATACTGAGATGTCATAGCCATCCTCCTCATAGTGGGGTGTCCATTGTTCTTCATTGATGGCTACATCCATTGTTGCTAAAATTTCCGCCCAACCATGAGGTTCAAATTCTTCATCAGGAAACACTACAGGTGCATAGGCTGGGTCTTGAATAGATCTATGGGTGTCTTTCGCACCTAGCTCTCTGGCTTTTTCTCTCTTCTCTTCCTCTACTGCTACTTTGCACATCCATAAGTGGGTGTCTTCATGCATCCATGAGGATCCTGATCCTATGGAATGCACTGACTCAGTATCATCTTTGGTTCTATGGATGGGATTCCATTGGATGGGGGGTACATCTCTATGAGAGTAATCCTTGAGATTAACTTTGGTCATAACACCTAAGTGTTGCAAATACAAGGAATTGGTTCCCCAATCCTGTACCACTTGCAACTGCCACATAAACAGTCTTCCCAAAATCATCTCACAGGCCTGATTCTTGCGAAAGTCACATATAGCAAAAGTATGTTTAAAATCTACACCACATGTAGTGAGAGGTATTCCTTCTAGCAGTCCTAAGGGTCTCTCAATGTGACCATCCGCCATATGCAATCTCATTCTCGTTGGTGTGAGTGTTGGCTTGCCCCAATGCTTCCATAGGGAAGTGGTAGCAATTGCAACTCTTACACTTGAGTCCAAAATTTCCTTAGTTGTGTATCCTTGATGGGTAATGAGAAGATAGGTGTTTCCTTCTTCACAGTGGGTGCTCTCATACAAGTAGATTTAGCTTCCCATGGGCCTATGAAATGGGGTAGTTCCTGTAAGGAATTAGACTCGAATTCCATTCTCTCATGAGATTGGGCACTCTCCTGCTTCGCATAAATGGAAGGAATGTCTTGTGGGAATTGATCATGCACATCATCCACAAGTTCAATGGGAGGAGGAACTTCACTCTTTTTAGCCCATTTCTCTTCTTGAATCTCTCGTAGGAATTCTGGTGAGTACCGATTCATAGAAGAAGATGTGTCTGGTTCTATGGAGTTAGGCACATAAGCTTCCTGGGGAGGAAGGCTTATTCTTTCACTTGCCTTTTCCTTACTTTGAGAGGCGGGGTCCTTTTCAGATTTTGCAATTAGCCTCTCCAATCTTTCTAGCAATCCATCAAAGTGCAACTGTCTTAGCTGAATTAGAGAAGTTAAAGAGGCGATTGGCCTCAAACATAGTTTGAGCTAATTCCACCATCTTAGCACAAATCTTAGTTTGTTCAAGCTCTAGTTCAGCTCTAGGGTAGCACTTTTCATGATCCGTTACATTCGGCCCTTCTTGGATTCTAGCCTGATATGCTTTGAGCATCATATCTATGTCCTCCGAAGTGGGGTCAGCTAATACTGATCCTACTTTAGGGGGTGGTAGAATTGTATGAGGTGGGTTGGAAGGTTATGGGATTAGGTGGTGATAGGGATGGAGGTGGTGGTTGTATGTGAGAGTGTGTTTGAGAGGTGAGTTAAACAATTTTGGCTTTTGTTTCTCTTATGCTTTCTTATAGTTCACTCATCTTCTTAGACCATTGTCTTTTCATCCTTTCCCGGATACTTTTCTAGGCTCTTGTCCGTTTCTTGGTTATGCTCTCAGTTTCACTAACCTCGACACTTTTTTCTTGGCCTAAACAATGGTTCTGGTGCAAAACCTGAGCTCTGGTGACCACTTGCACTGGTGCCATGGAAGTTACACTTCTTGTAGAGTCTACTACTAACCCAATAACGTTGATAGGAGTGATTTTTGGCGTATTATTGGGGTTCTTAGGGAAATCCCGCAAGAAATGCTCTTTCCCACAATCGGCACAAAAGCCTTGAATTATCATAGATTGGGGTTGTGCAGGTGCACGCATAGGGCAATCACGAATGAAGTGATCTCCTTGACATCGATAGCACGGTCCTCTAGGGAATGGGGGTCTTACCTACCTAGGTTGAGGTCTAGAGTTGGGGTTTGCGTACATGACATTTGCGTACTCTGGCTCCCAACTAGGTTCACTTGGGTCTTCATAATAATATGACTCATTATGCTCAGCTGACTGCATGTAGTAAGCCTGTGGACTTTCAATGTGAGTAGAGTCAAAACTATGATCACTAGGGTCACTTTCTAAAAGTAATGGTGTTACTGGCACTATGGCTCTATTCAGATTCTCTTCTACAGCTACGTACTTCACAGGAATCACATTGGCTGGGGTTGGAGATTGTTGAGCTAACACAAGTTGTGGCCTTTGTTGGGCCTGATATTGTGGTTGGTAGGGTTGCTGAGGCCTATCATACTACTGTGATGGATACTTGTCCTATTATCTTCCTTGTTGAGGGTATGGTTGTGATACATTTGCCTAACTGCTTGCTTATTGTATGGGCAATCTTGCATGGTGTGATTAGTGTATCTCTGTTCTATGGTGCACTATTGACTACTAGGTTTCACTTGGGGTTGAGCCATAATGAGACATACATTCACCATATGGTCACCTCCACAAGTATAGCATCTTTTCACTGGGGCAAACCTTGGTATTTGTTTGCTTGAGACTCCTAACTTCTGAGCTACTTTCTCCGCAAGTTCCTCAATAGATGTGGATGGACTTGAGTTAAGGCTAGTAGAGCTATCTGAATCTTTGTAGATTTTTGAAAGCTCTAATTTCTGCCCTAGGTTATCCTCAATGTCGATGCATATGCATACACACTCTTCTATGGTCCTAGGGTCCTTCAAGTACACATATCACCTCAATTTGGTACTTAGCAATCCATCCAAGAATAAAGCCACTTGCTTGGCTGGTGTGGGTAATTCAGGAACAAGACATCCCTCTAGGTATTGCCTAAACCTTCTTCCTACAAGTCTAACCGTCTCTTGAGGGGTCTGCTTGAAGCTATGAATCAGTGAGGAAGTATTGTGCCGTATGCCACTCTTAGAAAATTCTATGATGAAGGCCTCTAAAAGTTGCTCTATGTTCCTGAACTGACCTTGATGAAGCGTTTGAAACCATGTAAGGGTTGTGTTCTTAAGAGTTAGACCAAATGCATTGTACTACGTGAATAGGTCATCCACTTGCTCTGCCCTCAAGACTTTGTCTAAATTCTGCTACATGATCATACGGGTCTCCTATGCCATCGAAGCAATTCTTCATGGACTTAACTAGTTGTGTAGGCCTCAAGGTCCTCGTGTGTTCTCTAGGCCTTGGAAGGGGAAATTCTTGTGTGTTTCTTTGGTTCCTTGGTTCTCTAGGTCTCTTGATTTTCATTCTATCCATCTCTGTTCTCGTTCTTTCTCTTCCTAGTGGGTTAGCAAAGCTCACTTCTAGCCTATCTCTACTCTTGTCCCTTTGAGCTCCATGAGCATGGGATGTTCCAGCTCCTTGGTGGCCATATGAGACAGTAGATCTTGATTGGGGGAAAACAAATTCACCCTTCCAAGTGTAGGCATGCCTAGCATTCTCCGTGACCACGAAGATCCTTTTTGAAGTATTGTCTAGGTAGGTTACTTTGCCTGGGCTATCAGGATCCTTGAACTCATAGATTGTGAGCATTCTTGCTTCATTAGAGTGGTCAATCTTATACCTCCAAAAGGGTTCATCAGTCTCTCGGTTTAATAGTAGATCTATGCTCTTATTGTCTTGTGGAATCCACTCTGGAATGATGATTCTAGTCAAGACTGATTTGCCTCGGGGAGTTCTGGGCTCTCTTCCTACGTTCCCTTGCTCTATGTCACCTATGTCTACCTCTAGAATCACATTACCAAATGCATCTGTTCTATCCAGTTGGTTGGTGACTACGTACATTGTTCCTTCCTTATCTAGGTATGCACCATTTTCGAACTTGACCACTAGATGTTCTAGTCCAAGGGGTTTATCAGAGTTTTTAATCTGCACAACAGATCTTCTTAGGCCGTCCTCATAGATGCGAGCACCTAATCGGCTGGTCCTAATGTATTCAAGTTGTGTTCTGTATGATCCTTCAGGTTTCTCTAAGTAAGCCACTCCTGAACTTCCTATGGGTCTCTCCATACCATAAGACATCTTTGATTCACTAGTCTTAGAGCTAGGGTAGTGTGAATAATTGCTTAACTGATGGGCCCAAGACCTAGCAGTGTGATTGACACTAGCCTCTGGAGACCTAAGGCTTTGTCTATCTCTCCCTAGATGTCGTCCTGATCTAAGTTTCATATGCCTGATTGAACAACCCCAATTTTATCCCAAGTACAACCTCATTGCAGATCACTTTATATCAGTCACTTGGTTCTTTTGTAGTTGATTATCGTGTTTATGCTCTTATCTGTATCACGTCGTCAAGAATATTTAAGTGAATTTTTCGCACTTTAAGTTGATCGTACCACATTAAGTTCTTTTTCTTTCAAGTTATCGATCACAAAGAGATTATATTTCTGCTTGAATTTGAGTAATTAAAACTCTTCAACCTTACAGATGCCTATTGTCACCTTGATTTACTTCTAGCACAACTCGCACTTAGCCTAAGCTAGCAATTGAAAGAGGGAGTTAAGAATAATCCAACCTCAAGTTGCTTATCCCTTGCCCTTGTAAGGCCAAGAAGTGTGGTCCCAAGCCTACACTCACTCTTGACTTGAACACCTTTCGATGCTCTTAGTGGACCTATAAAAGTTCCAAAGTTAGCTCAAGAGTTAAATTCAATTGACACAACAGACCATTTTCCTTTATGTCACTCAGAGACCAAATTTCCCTTTTCCTTTATGGAAAACAATCCTAGAGATCCCTCAGTTTTCTTCCCCCTAGGTATGGTCAACTTCAAAATATTCTATCTATAACTCCCTCTATTAGGGTCAACTTCAAAACAATTCGAAACGAGCTTTCCAATGAGCCTAAGATCACTCCGAAGGGATTTCATACGAGGAAGTTATGACAGTTGAGGGTTCTGGGGTTAAAATAGGATCGAAACAAGCTAACATGCCCACCAGATTTTTCTCAATTTACTAGTGTAGGGACCTCATAAAGCACTAATTTACTTGATAAGTATGCCCAAAATTACCCCTAAATTAGGAATAAAGAACCCTAAAAAATTTGCCAAATATGGCTATCAATCACGATCGACAGCGCTGTCAATCATGATTGACAAAGGTGTGCATCGGGGTCTGCGAGTAGCGATCAACAAGTCAGTCATGATTGATGGTGTCAACCGTGATGGACAGAGTTGGTCGTGGGGTCTGTCAATCGCGATCGATGGTGTCAATCGCGATCGACACTTTTTTTGCAAATTTTCGGCACAAATTCTGTCGATCGAGGGTGTGTCCATCGCGATGGACACGTGGACACGTGAATCTTTGTGTCAATCATGATATTTCAATCAATTGCGGTGGACAGTGTCAATCATGATTGACTGAGTCCTACGTGGCAATCCATTGTGGTCTGTTGGTCATGATTGACAGAGTCTGTCAGTCGCGATTGATAGAGTCTGTCGGTCGTGATTGATAGAGTCTATCGATCGTGGCTGTCGATCGTGATTCATAGTGTCAATCGCAATTGACATAGAATTAAGGAATTTTTAATTTTGATTAGTGATTTGCAATGTGCTCATTATGTGTGTCATGGTGGTGCACTTTGTTTTACCAATAGCTAAAATATTCTGTCGATCGCGATCGACAAAGGTCAATGCCTGGGGACCTGCACAATCAATTTTCTCACTTGTTGGAGCTGTCGAAGCTGCTATGGAAGCTGGCACCTGCAAGAATACTCAAGAAAGCACGAAAAACAAGTGCACATACAAGCTCTCTCTGGCTCTCTCTCTCAAGTGGAAATGAGGAAATGAATGGGGATGGAGGTATATGGTCGCGATGGTGAAGAAGATGATGAATGGATATGGTGTGTATAAGGGAATATGAAGGTAAAAACAAGTAAAAGAAATGCTTACCTACTCTTCCAACATCTCTACTCTACGTCTTACTATCACATGCTCATCCTCAAAGCTCGATCCCCAACAACGGTGCAAAAATATGGTGTAGCTCAGTGATGAGTAGCACCTCCTTTAATGTCAATTTGGGAAGACATGAGGATGGTATGAAGACCTTGAACAAGTGATGGCACAAGTGCGTGAGTGAGAAGCACACAAACATGCACACACATACACACACACGCGCACACAAGGCAAGCACAAAGAGAGAGACAATGGAGTTCTTTAGATTACTCAAAAAGTCTCATATACAAGCTCAAATCATTAACAATCTAACCTCAAAAATGAACTCTCTAGCTCTTTTTATAGTTTTTGACTAGCTTTGGTCAAGTCTAGACCTAGTGTCCTGCCTAGCTAAAACTTAGGTTCTAAGGCTAATTTGGAGGCTCAAACGAGCTCTGAAAATCATGAAAATTGGTACATAAATAGTACTAATACTCCTCAAGCTTGAGGACTCCTCGACTTGCACAAAGTGGAGTAGGAATAATAAAAAATGGTATTTACAATGGTGTGAAGTGACTAAGATCACTATTTGGGAAATATCGTTTCATGAAAAATTATAGGGCCTATTTGCCAGATCAGCGTTGACTGCTTTGCCTACTTAGTCCTTCACTTTGTTCTTACTCTCTTCATTGGCTTCCTTGTCTCGTAACTCCTTGAGTACCCTGACTACTACCAACAGCTTAGTCTTTGCATGATAGACCAAATTCTTAGCCAAAGCAATGGGACTCTAACTGTCATTGAGCAAACGAGGTACATGCTGAGGTAACCCCATATCACAAGCAAGATGAGAAAGCCACAATGCTTCCTTACATGCCTCACTTGCTGCAACATACTTTGCTTCTGTGGAGGAAACAACTGTACATTCTTGGAGACGAGATCTCCAAGAGATAGCACCTTGAGCAAAATAAAAAATGTACCCGAATGTAGATTTATAATTGTCTACACAGGTAGCATAATCAAATTCTGTGTAACCAATAATGGGTGCTTTCCCTCTACCTAAGCATAGACACTTGTCCTTAGTGCCACTCAGATATCTTAAAATCATCTTGACCGCTTATCAATGTTTCTTTCCAGGATTAGACATATGTCTGCTCACACCCACTGCAAATGCAATGTCTGGTCTTGTAGCTACCATAGCATACATGAGACTACCAACAATACAATGATAGGGAATTTTGGTCATGAATTCCTTTTCCTCATCTGATTTGGGGCAATCATCCTTGCTCAATTTCACATATGTGGGTAAAGGTGTACTCAATGCCTTCCACCCTACATATTGAACATGTGAAGTACTTTGGATATGTACTCACTTTGAGACAAGTATATGCATCTTTTGCTCCTATCACGAGTAATGCGCATGCCACAAATATGTTTGGCATCCCCCAAATCCTTCATATCAAATGTCTGACTCAAGTTCTTTTTGAGAATTGACAAATCATAAGAGGACTTCTTGGCAATCATCATATCATCAACATAAAGTATCAAGCATATCAAGCTACCATCTGAGCATCTCTTTGTGTAGAGACAATGATCCTCATTGCTTCTAGAATAGCCTTGAGACTTCATAAAAGCATCAAACTTTTGGTATCATTGTCTAGGGGAGTGTTTAAGTCCATACAAGCTTTTCTTAAGCTTACAAACTAGACTTTCCTTGCTAGGAACTACATAACCCTCTGGTTGTTCCATATAGATCTCATTTGTAAGATCTCCATGAAAGAAAGCATTTTTCCCATCCATTTGGACTAGCTCTAAGTCCTCCATTGCAACGAATCCAAGCAACATGTGCAAGGTAGTCATCGTGACCACTTGAGAGAAGATTTCCTCAAAATCAACACCATGTTGTTGCTTAAAACCCTTCGCAACAAGTCATGCTTTATACTTTGGAGAAGCACTATCTTATGTGAATTTTAGCTTATATACCCATTTACATGATAAAGCTTTTGTGCCCTTTGGCAAAGGTACTAAATCCCAAGTATCATTCTTGTGAATAGAATCCAACTCACTCTTCATGGCATGATCCCACTTGACATGATCATTTGTCTGCATAGCCTCTTTGTAGCAAGAAGGCTCATCGGCATCTATTAGCATAACAAAATCTAAATCTGGAACATATCTACTAGGTGGATGTGAGAGATGTGCATAATGTCTCAATGGTTGCTGAACAGGAATATGTGCAGACTCGTCTTAATGGACATTCTCTTGAACATCCCTATGTGCAACATTTTTATGCATGTTATCCGGAGGACTAGTATCCTCAAACACCACTCTTCTCACTTCAACCTCCTTAATGGGTTCTTTATGCATCTTAGACTCATTGAAAATGACATCACTGTTTGTGATCACTGATTGTGTTTCAAGATCCCATAAGCGATATCCAAATTGTCCTTCTCGACCATATCCAAGAAAAATGCATTTCTTTGACTTATGATTCAACTTTTGTCTAAGATTCTTTGGTATATGAACATATGCTTCACACCCAAAAACTCGAAGATGATCATAATATGGTGGCTTCTTCCCTGTCCATAACTCTTGTGCCACTTTCAAACCTTTGGAAGTACTAGGTGAAAGGTTAATCACATGAACTGCAGTCAATATTGCTTCTGCCAAAAAACCTTGTGAGAGGTTTGCATGATGCTACATAGAGATTACTCTATCTTGAATAGTTCTATTCATCCTCATAGCTACAACATTCTGTACTAAGGTATAAGGAGCTATAAACTCTCTACGAATCCCTCTAGATTGACAAAAAAGGCTGAATTCATGTGAGGTATACTCACCCCCGTTATCGAAACATAAAGCCTTCAGCTTAGTTCCTTTTTCAGTCTCAACTGAAGCAAGCCATTTTTTTGAATGTAGGGAATACCTCATCCTTTGATTTGATAGGATATACCCAAAATTTTCTAGTAGCATCATCTATGAAAGTGAAAAAGTAAAGAGAACCACCTAAGGACCCAGTTGGCATAGGACCACACACATCAGTATGACGAGATCTAAAGGCTGAATTGAAGAGTCAATGTGCATTCTGTGCACATTGCTAGTTTGCTTTCCATATTGACAATGTTGACAAAATGAAAAATCAGAGAAAGATAACACATGTAAGTAGCAAGTCCAAGAAAGATTTTCCATTCCACTACGCTATATATGGCCCAAATGACCATGCCAAATACAAGCCATAGGCTGCTCAGTAACAACTAACAAGTGTTCTTTATGTGATACGAATAAAGGATAAAGTGAGCCAACTTTGCTTCCTTTTTCAATAACCATATTGCCCTTTGATATGCGAAAGGACTGAGCATAGAAGACCACCTTGTAACCAAGGTCATCAAGTTGACCAACTGACATCAAACTACGTGATAACTGAGGTACATGGCATACATTATGCATAGTAAATTTTGAACCATCAATGAACTGCACAACCACATCTCCAATCCCCACAACACCAAATGGTAAGAATCACCAAGTCTCACGGTACTAAGAGACTTTGCTGCATAATTAGAGAACCATTCTCTATGTGGTGTCACATGGAAAGAAGCACCAGAATCTAGCAGCCAAGTGTGGGAAAGAGAATCAACCATGAGAGCCTTAGTTGGCACAATACTATCAAGTTTCAACACATCAGCATCATCAGAAATAGCATTAATTTCTTCAATCTTCACAGTCAAACTAGATGGTGCAAGTAACTATTTAACATGCCCATCAACATTCTGTCCTTTACCTTTAGCATTCTTTAATGCATAACAATCTTTCTTCATGTGTCCTTTCTTATGAAAATAATGGCATTCGATATCCCTCTTCCTTGGTTTCCTTCTACTCTTATTCCATTGACCATTCTTTTCCTTGTTCTTGCTCTTTCCATGTTGTTGATTCTTTCCTTGGTAAGAATCATGGACATTATATGCATCTCCACTCTGAGTGCCAACCATAGATTCTCTATGAATCTCCTCACTCAAGATTGCTCCACATATGTCATCATAGACGAGTTTACCATCAGGTGCACTATTTCTAATAACTGTGCAAAATGTATCCCATGATGAAGGCAAGGTGCATAACAACAATATTGTTTTCATTTCATTATCCATATTGATTTTCTAAGCCTGTAACTGAGAGAATATAGCATCAAACTCATTTAAATGAGCAGAAACACTATCTGTGTCCTTCATACGAAGGTCATATAATTTTCTCATCAAATAGACTTTATTTGATGCCGTCTCTTTTTCATATGTATTGCATAACTTCTTCCAAAGTTCCTCTACACTTTCATGGTCTAATACTCTAAAGTAAACATTATATGGTGCAAGTGAATGGTAGACCTGGCCATTTTATCTAACTCATCCCAATCATCTTCATCCATGTCAGCAAGCTTCTTTGAAATTCCATTTACTGGTCTCCATTGCCTCCTTTGAATCAGCACATCTTTAATCTGATTCTTCCATAGAGCAAAGTTTGTGCCATAAAATTTTTTGATCTCAAAATGGTCTTTGCTCTGCAATTATAGCTCCTCCTTGGAACACTAGCACTAGACCCTGATCCACCAGATGTGCCAGAGACCTCTGATGCCATGATGGTAGAGAACTGAATGGAATGATAATGATCTAGAAGATTCTGAACAACAACAAGTAAATCGATCACTATATAGTTGATAAAACCAAAAATCTGGAAAAAAATTGCCAGAGTATCCTCTACAAAATGAGCATATGACTAGTGTCAAAATATCATAAAACTGCAACTACTGACATGTTTTCCTGCATAGTGAATCACTGACTCCACTGCATATAATCAATTACCCAATAGAAGCCAACTAGGCTTATCGAGCACCTATGAACAACTATCATACATCTCCTATGGCGAGGCTAGGTAAGTCTTCCACCTGCATAACCAAAGAGACACCGACATTTGGGTGTCTCCCAGTTAAGAAAACCTCACCACGACCCTCTTTATCAAACGTAAAAGGCATTATGCAAAGAACGTAACCGCTATATCAATGACCACATGGACGTACATAAGCGGTATCCACAAAAGCATACATAATGTGTATGTGCTCAATATATGCAATAAAATGACACTAAAGGCTAAATGCACAACCCAAAAACCAGCCAATGACACCTGCAAGTGTCTGTCAACTCTAATGTTTTTGGCTCAAAAAACTTGCATAAATTTGCAGCGGCTGCTCCCACCAAAACTGAAATCTCTCAAGAAGCCTGTAGTTTTATGAGTGTGGCTGAAAAACACAGCCCCAAAGGTTGATATTTAATGTCAAAGAAGTACAAAGAACACTCTTCTTGATTTTCTTGGACGTGTGTGAAGAGAACTATGTGCGGAAGTACTCCAAAACGGCTCCAAAAGACACCCCAAGAATGCTTCAAAAATAGGCTTTGAAAGCAAAGAATGAAGCTTTGAGGGACCAAAACATGTTCAAGGTAATGTCAACCTCAGTCCTTACCCTTCTTCAGACACCACAAGAGTGTAGCTTAGTGGCAAGAGATTGCCACGGTTAAGCAAGCTCCGTGGGGAACAATAATGGGATGGGTGATCTCTCGAGAAGTATGATAGATTGAATGCATATACTACGACAAAGGTGCATCTAACTTGCTCTCCCTGTCAAATTTTTCACCAGCCATTTAAGCATATCTTCTACCTCATCAAAAAATGCATCATGTAAATTTACATAATAGATAGAATGATTCATATCACCATTTGAAACTTGTAACGGCTAAGAAATTGACTCAGTAGGAGCATCATTTGATTGTCCACTTGTAAAAAGAGGAAACAAAGTGTCATGCATATCCTTTGAGCTAACTAATGCCTCCTTGGTACACTAAAGTAAGGACTAAATTGCAACTTCTAGGAAAACAACATCACGAATTACAAGAATGCATTTATTTTGTGGATGATACAAATGATTGCTTTTTTCTTTAGAACTGTACATAATTTAAATACATTTCTTAGCCTTATCATCCAATTTTTTGTGTTAATGTTGAGGAACTAATGCATACACATCAATTTAAAGGCACAACTAGAGAGTCAAAATGAAGAATTTGTTCAAGAGTTATTGTTAAATGCCCACATCATGTTATAGGAACAACTAGAGAGTCAAAATGAAGAAGTTGTTTAAGACTTGGAAGAAAATCTCCACACACAAATGGATAAAATGCTAAGAAAATTCATAACATGGGATTTTTCATAGCCACCTTGTAGCCGAAATAGAAGAAAACACATGGTTACAACAAAAAAAATGAAGAACACCTAGAATCAGCTATGGAGATAATCAGTACAATGCCTACTAGACCCTCTCAATTGCAAGCTATCCAATCGGATTCAGTAAAACTCATATTGGAAAATTACATAACATTGTATGTAGAACATGATAAACATTCAAAGGAACTGGCAAGCCTCAAATCCTTAGCAAGGCCTAGTCCATCATCACTCCATCAAAAGCCATCTCCATTGTAACAATCACTTGTGAAGTACTATAAGAATTAGAAAACCTTCAATGAAAAGTTCCAGAAATATCAAATCAAATTCAAGAGTATGAAATCACTCTGAAAATGGCATAGGAATGCCCATACTAGATCCCCTAATCTCCCTGATGCAAAAGAAATGGCCTCAATACCAATAGACCCATTATATGAGAAGTATGAATCACAACCAACTATTGGTGGGTGAGTCATCGAAGAGGGTTTGGAAATCTTTGAATTAGAGAGAGCTACTTGGGTAAGTACATTGAAGGTATTGGTAAAACTCACTCTACAATGGTGGAAGTGCAACATTCTTCTTTGGCATTTTTTGAAAAAATGATTTTAAAATCTAAAGACCTTCAACAGATGACCCCTTGATGCACAATCGTGACAAAAGAGTTACAATATTACCCCTATTTTGTGTTGTTAGGTGATTATAATGCAAGAGTGGATTCTTAGGAAGATAAGGACTTTCGCAAAACAATTTGAACCAAAAGAACTATTGAGAGTGGCAAGAAGGGCAACCATATTTAAACCCAACTTAAACGTGCAATTACTTAAAGATTATCCAAAAATGCTGCAAAATTGGAGCAAGGACCCAATACACATTATTTATAAACCCTCCTAAGCTAAGTCCCTTGATGCTGGAGTTGGAAGTCCTTTTCCGTTAAAGTGAAAAATAACAAAAATTGTTGTGATTGGCTGAATGATCCATATTTCGCATTGCCGCAAGGATCATCCATTGTTGCATATATGATAGCAACATACACCATTGGATTCCCATGTTAAAAAATAAAGAAGCAAGGTCGTATATATTTTGTAAAAACAATTTTCTTCAAATACAAAAAACCAAAAATGGAAGCATTTACTTCAGCAAGTAGTGGAGGCCATAAGAGAATCAATCAAAATAGAATCAATCTAAAAACTGAAATGAACGAGAAGAGTGGGTGCTCAAAGAAGTGGACTAATGGAGAAGAGCTCATGAAGTCATCATGAGAGCTCATGGTCACTTGGCTACAAAAGAGGCAAGGGAAGACACTCAAGTATAGAGAAAGAAGGCATTAAAGCCCCCTTGTAGTTAGTTCATTTGGTTTCAGTCATTTCATTTTCTACAGTCTCATAGACTATGTCCAGCCGCTCACCATTTCTAGGTAGCTTGATTGTGTGAGTCATATCTCTCAATGTACATATCCATTTTTAGAATCTATATATGCTTTGGAAAGCTTATCTTGTGTGCTTCCTTTTTCTAAATCAATTTTATCAAATTCCTCATGGTGTCTGAGTTATTAAGTTTTTAGTGAAGACCAATTTTTAGCCTAATTGAGTGGACAGGTAGCCTATTTTGAGGCAAAGAGTTGCCAAAAACTACTCCAAATTGAGTGTTTGATAGCTCATTTGAAAGATATTAGTCCAGATTCGCAGTGACCAAAGTTTCAAGTTCATTCTCATCTTCAATTGATACCATTTTTCATTTTAAGGTTCAGCTATAGGTAAAAAGTCTTGATCTTGAGGTCTTCTACACTTTCCGTTCTGCATAGGAGAGGAATTCGCCAACACCCCAGACTATGAAAAATGAGTGATATCATTTCGTGAATGTGTGTTAAGATATTTTATATGATGCTTACAATTCTTAAGGCTTTTAGAAAAATAGAAGCATTGTATATTAATGCCCCTCGATTTCAAACAGGAAACTTGGATCTAGTTTATAAGATGATTACAAAGTTTTCTATAAAGATATTCTATGTCTACCATTATCTAGTGCAGCATCTCCCTTAGTACCACAAGCAAATAGTCCAAGATATGTTTGCCATTGGCTTTTGGGAGTACCATTTGGAAGTCTTCAACTCAAAACTAACAAACCTCCAGCATCTATTTGTTGGAAAACAATGTCACATTAGTCCAAATCCCTATTAAGACAAAAACCCTAATTTTGGTACTTAGCCATTTTTGGCACAAAATTTGGGTAGAATTTTTATGAGCCTATCTTGTAGAGCTTGAAGAGAGCTTTCTAATGGTATATGACATGCAGTCATCTGAGATCAAATTTGGGAGAAAACCCTAACCCTAATTTTCTATTGATTTAGTGTTTTTACCTCATTTGATAGCTCTCAGCTTGAGGATCATAAAAATGTTGTCAGATCATTCATAGGTAGTCAAAAGTGTGAAAAAGCAGGCCAAAAGCATCTTTCATTGGATAGTTTTAAAATAAAGATACAATCTTAAAATAAAGCATATTTTAGCGAAAGCTTTTAAATAAAGCTTCGATCATGAATTTTTTACGCAAAAATAGCTTTAAGCTTTATTTTTTCACTAGGGAAGTATGTGGCCTATATAAGAAGCCTTCTAGGTCACTTTGAAGATCATCCAGCACCAATTCCAACGCCAATGATTGGTGGAGCTTGAGGAGGTGGTGCTCTAGCACTCATGGGGCAGCCATGATGTACTTTGTGAAGCTATGTTGAGGAGCAGACATGGAGTTCTTCTTGGAGAAGAGTGCGCTCACACTCTTGTTTGTAGAGAAGACTTACTCATCAGCAGCTTGGTGGTTTGGATCAGCCATCTACATGATGTATTTGAAGATTGTCTTCTACATGAAGATTTTCATGTACTTCAAAGACATTGGATGGAGCTTAACATAAAATTGCATCTTATGTTAATTATTCAGGTACATATTCTCTTTATGCACATAGGTACTACTTGGAGCTTATGGAGGTGGTGGCATCCATATTTGGAGGAGTCCTATTCGACATACATAAAGGAGCATCAGTACATGCATGCTACATGCATTCTAATGAGATGTTAGAGAAGGTGTTTCCACATGAGTATGAGGATTTCTATCAGCAACATGTTAGCATTCAATGCTAATTCTGTAAGTATGTGATCTTTCACACACACATCTGATTTAGGGTCTTCCATAGCCTAAAATCAAATTAGGGTTTGCTGAATATCAGTATCACATTGATCTTTCCTCTTTTTGTCACTCATATACACTCTTCTACAACCTATCAGGTCATACATCTCATACATATTCAGATTTCTGTCTCTACATCTGAATATTCTTGTAAATTTTGTACATACACTCTTCCATCTATTTGTGTTCACATAGAGTTGTTGAGATTTTGACTCCCACATTTTGACATTTGTATATCTGATAGTGTGAGTAAGCAGGGGCTTACGTAATGCTTTGAACATGTTGTTTAATCTCTCTATATCTTTGTCTCATCATTGTATGATTAAGTGTGGTATGTTCATGTTTGTCAATTTCGGAAGATATTGGAATCTATGTTGTAGTTCCTAGACCTATGAAACCTGTGGAATTTGTTATGGGCCTACCTAATTTCCAACATTTGGTATCATAGCTCCCAGGTTCCTAGACTCCCAAGTTTACAACATATAGTTTCAGAGCATCTTCTAACATTTGACATATAACATACACACTTAATCGAGATGAGTAGAGATTTTGAGAATTAGACAATTGTCACATCATATAGGAATCGGTATGAATTAACCATTCAATGGAGGTTAGTATTATATCTTGCCACTTGGCAAGGCCATGGAATATAGCCTCATAAGGCAAGAAGTAGTAGAGATCGAAAAAAGGTCTCACGTGCTACGGACGTGGCTGGGAGGATCAAACTAACACGTATCTCTGTGTAGCTCACACGAGCAACCTTAGTTGGGTTGGGCAAGTAAAAGGATGTTTCCTATCGACAATTCAGACACATGTTTATTTATCAATGTGGAGTATGAAGTTGATGATCTGTTAGCAGCCATATACTTTTGGAAGACTAAAGATACTTTACAGAAGTATTGCTTGAAGACCAAGACTTGATGAAGAGAAGGCTACTTCAAATTCAAGGAAAAACAATGGTTTGGAGAAGATGAAGGAACTACATCAACATCAAATCACAGGTATTAGTTCCTCATTAGGGGAAAAAATGAACCCTGCATTGGCCTTTTAGATTAGAGAGTGATTAGTGATGGACCAATGAGAAGAGGGTGGTGGCCACAGTCCAGGCTCTTAATCAACTAGGCTAGGTATAGGCTTCCCTTGGTTTGGGCTAGTCAAAACCACATAAACAAGCTAAAATTCGTGGTTTTGTTCCTCAGGTAGTTTTTGAAAGACATGGGATTCAAACTCAACCCTTGGATGCCCTTCACGATTCAATGGCTAAGATTAGTTCTTACGAAATGGGCTACTTTAAATTATAGCCCTTAGATGTTGCTTAGATCTAATGGATGTGGTTGCTCCCAAAAGGAAAAAAGGTGCCTTGAATTTGGGCCATTGGATTTTGAGAAAAATGAATGGATGAGATTCTCACATCCACTGGTCAAAAAGCTACGCGGACCTTGAAGTTCTTTCTCTCTCTTCCCACGAATTTTCATGGTTTTGTCTTTTAGTGACAGTCCATGGAGCTATTTTGTCTTTTAACGACAGTAGGCTGGCTCTCAATCTCCACCCTCAAAATGGAATGCGATCCGACGGCTGTCAGTAGGCGAATTCGCGATTTTTTATTCTCTCTCTTTGCGTGGGAGTTTGCTATTTGTCTTTTTTGACAGAGACTGTGGTCTTATTTTGTCTTCTAGTGCCTTTCTTTTCCCATTTGATCGTGGCCATACAATAAACCAATCTAATGGCTTAAAATGCACACGAATTTTTTGTTGAAAGATTCTTCTTTTTTATTCCTTATTTTAATTGACAATACCACTAGTGGTATTTCCAAATCTCTTAATCACCTTGATTAGCCATTTTAATTCCTTAAAATTAGGAATCCTTACAAGGCCCATGCAGCGTTCAGTTTTTTCCCTAATGTACTATCAGATTGTCATTTGCAGGTCATATCTTAGAAGAGCAATTATGAAGAGATTTGAAGGATTCAAGAAGTGCTTTTAAACACTTGTATTAGTTTGAAAGTAAAAGCATTAGCTATATCAAAACAGGTATCTAGAGGTTGTTCTTGAAAGTTTTAATAGAGCTCTTTCATGGAAAGATAGCTTATCTAAGAAGACAAATTTGGAGATCAGATCAGTTTTGTTTTCAGCCAACCTTGTGTTGTAAGTTGGTTGAAAGTTTTTGATCACATTATGTACCTAGAAAGGTAATTCAACATTCAGCCAACTCAAAGAAAAGGTTGGTGAATTCAAACATATCAGTCACATTTGAAGCAGAGTGTTGATTCAGCATATGAGGAGATGGTAAAACATGATTCTATGTTCACTTCCATTTATATACCATGTTTGTTTTGTCTCTTAGTTTTAGCATTAGAGGAAGAGAAAAATTCATTTGAAGAAGTTAAGAGTGCTTGCCACTTCAAGATGAAGAGAACAAAAGGTATGGAAGAGAAGTTTGAAGATGTTGACATCATCAGGTGGAAGAAAGATGTAGAAGAAGAAAGTCCAAAAATTCCAAAGGGAAATTAAAACTTCTTTTCTCTTATATTTTCCATATACTTTTCTTACTTTTATCTTGTACATCCAAAGACAAGTCTACGAGAACATCTTGTGTGAAGAAGAAAATTTAAAGAAGAAGCAATTTCTTGTTTTGCATTACACTTGGTCATGTTTTTAGTAGGTTTTGACAAAGCATTGCATTGAGAGAAAGAAAAGCAGCAGATATCTAAGACAGCTTATGTGTTGACTCATATGTGTATGAGTTATGTTTTAGTTGAAGCTTTTGAGTAGGCAGCTTATATGTTCCCTCAAAGAATTCTTGGAGTGTCAATTTAGAGCTACTTGGTATATGACAAGTTGTAGAGAAGTATTTTTCTTCTTTATCTAACTCTTGAGGTAAAAGAGTATTTGTAGCAGATGTTGGAGACTTGGAGTGAGGTTTTTGTTTGGAAAAGTTACCTCATATTCAGTATATTTAGTATACTAAAAAAATTCAATATTTTTAGAAAATTCAGAAATTTTAGTATTTTCAGAAAAAATCAAAAAAATTTAGATTTTTTGATGTACCAATCAGTTGGAGAATCTACTTTCTATGTTTGTATTGATTTTTGGATACATGCTTGTATTCAAAAAGTTGTTCCATCAGATCCCATCACTTGATTGAGAAGTTGAGTTAGTCAAGCAGGTACTATCACATTTCACCCGAGAAGAATATGAAGACATGAAGTATCAACTTGCAGCTTTTAAAGTTCTCAAGGTGAGAATTTGTCCACTTATGTTAAACTAGAATTTGCAGATTCTTGGAAGGATTTGGTTGAAGAAAAGTTTAAAACTTTATGTGAGAAGCATGGACACTTAGAGACATTCAAGTAGCAAATCAAACATTCAGTCATGAAGGTTTGATGAGAGCAGATTCTTGGAAGGATTTGGTTGAAGAAAAGTTTAAAACTTTATGTGAGAAGCATGGACACTTAGAGACATTCAAGTAGCAAATCAAACATTCAGTCATGAAGGTTTGATGAGAGCAGATTCTATACAGGTATTTTGTTGTAGAGGTCTATGATCTTGAATGATCTAGAATGATCTTGTATGATCTTGATAGATCTTGTATGATCTTGAAGATCTTGAGTGTTTATGAGTCCGTTGTCTATCCTTTGTTTGTAAAGTTCTTAACATTGGAAGAAGTAAGTCAAAGATTTAGATTCTATCAGATTAGTGTTGCAGAGAAATAGAAGAAGATACTTGTTATGTTGCAAACGATTATGAATCCTAAAATGCTTTCAGCAAGGTTTTTGTTATCATGTAATAGATCAGCCAACCTTATTCTATAATATGGAAAGCTGAGGAAGGAACAGTGGAAGCTATTAGCAACTGCGCATTGCTAATAAAAAGGGCCCCTAGATTTTGTTTCAGATACAAGTATTGATCACGGAAGATCAGATTTATTGAAAGAAAGAAGACGTTCCAGATTTCATAAAGTATGATATAATTTGAAGAATTATGGATACTAGTGTTAAATCATCCAGGGGGTGATGAAACATGAAGACTTATTTTCAGCCATATGTGAAAGAATGCAGAGTCATACCTATAGGTATTCCTATATCAGGTATTCCTATATTTTCTTTGTCAGTTTCTCTTCATGTTCCAACTTTGAAAGAAGGAAGAAGGAGAATGTTTGGAGAAAGTTCCTGTTAGATGTTTCTATTTAGGAGAAAGTTCCAAAGTTCTATTACAGAGAAACTTGATATTTCAGAGAGGTATGTTACTTATGAGGTGCACACAAATATGATTATACAGGACTCTAAAGGAAAGAGGTATGAAAGATTCACAGATAGAACAAAGATAAAGACATGATGACATCATGGATATGAAATTTTGGTGAGACTCATGGAGTTGAGTACATCCAGAGATGAACAAGCTAGTGTTCATAATACACTAAGTTGTGAGTTGTCAGTCACAAGTCCGAGGATGGATTCAGTTTTTGTTTTTTGTTTAGTGTATATACATGACACAACAGAAGTACGTTGAGAAACCTTCCGTAAGGTATTATGGTTCATATTCAACAAATTCAGATTTTTGAAGTTTGAAGAAATTCAAATTTAGTTTTGAAGAAGACTTTTGAAGAAAAGGTTTGAAGGTCAATTCGGGAGGACAAGTTTGAAACTTATGACATTTTACAGATGAATACAGTTGCATATCCAGTTCAGTTTCTACCAATATGACATTGCAGGGGAGGGATTGTTGGAAAACAATGTCACATTAGTCCAAATCCCTATTAGGACAGAAACCCTAATTTTGGTACTTAGTCATTTTTGGCACAAAATTTGGTTAAAAGTTTTATGAGACTATCTTGTAGAGCTTGAAGAGAGCTTTCTAATGGTATATGACATGTAGTCCTCAGAGATCAGATTTGGGAGAAAACCCTAATCCTAATTTTCTACTGATTTAGGCTTTTTACCTCATTTGATAGTTCTCAGCTTGAGGATCATAAAAATGTTGTCAGATCATTCATCAAGTAGTCAGAAGTGTGAAAAAGCAGGTCAAAAGCATCTTTCAGTGGATAGTTTTAAACCTACAATCTTAAGATAAAGCATATTTTAGTGAAAGCCTTAAAATAAAGCTACGATCATGAGTTTTTTATGCAAAAATAGCTTTAAGATTTATTTTGGGAAGTACGTGGCCTATATAAGAAGCCTTTGGGTCACTTTGAAGATCATCCAACACCAATTCCAATGCCAACAATTGGTGGAGCTTGAGGAGGTGGTGCTCTAGCACTCATGGGGCAGCCATGGTGTACTTTGTGAAGCTATGTTCACGAGCAGCCATGGAGTTCTTCTTGGAGAAGAGTGTGCTCACACTCTTGTTTGTAGAGAAGACTTACTCATCAACAACTTGGTGGTTTGGGTCAGCCATCTACATGATGTATTTGAAGATTGTCTTCTACATGAAGATTTTTGTGTACTTCAAAGACATTGCATGGAGTTGAACATAAGATTGCATCTTATGTTAATCATTTAGGTACATATTCTCTTTATGCACATAGGTACTACTTGGAGCTTATGGAGGAAGTGGCATCCATATCTGGAGGAGTCCTTTTTGGCATACATAAAGGAGAATCAGTACATGCATGCTACATGCATGCTGATGAGATGTTAGAGAAGGTGTTTCCACATGAGTATGAGGATTTATGTCAGCAACATGTTAGCATTCAATGCTAATTCTCTAAGTATGTGATCTTTCACACACACATCTGATTTAGGGTCTTCCATAGCCTAAAATCAGATTAGGGTTTGCTGAAAATCAGTATCACACTGATCTTTCCTCTTTCTGTCACTCATATACACTCTTCTACAACCTATCAGGTCATACATCTCATACATATTCAGATTTCTGTCTCACGTCTGAATATTCTTGTAAATTATGTACATACACTCTTCCATCTATTTCTGTTCATATAGAGTGGTTGAGATTTTGACTCCCACATTGTAATTTGACATTTGTATATATGATAATGTGAGCAAGCAGTGGCTTACGTAACACTTTGAACACGTTGTGTAATCTCTTTGTATCTTTGTCTCATCATTGTATGATTGAGTGTGGTATGTTCATGTTTGGCAATTTTGGAAGATACTTGAATCTATGTTGTAGTTCCTAGACCTATGAAACCTGTGTAATTTGTTATGGGCCTACCTAATTTCCAAGACTATTTTCTTGAGAGATTGAGCATAACAGGAGCATACAACTAGACACTTCTAGAGCACTTAATTGGTAGAAAATAGAGGCAAATCTTTCACAAAAATTGCATGTTGAATGCTCTTTAGGCATTGGCATCCTGTAGAGCTACATCGGTCACTCCCATACACAAAGGTCTATCAGGGACAATAGATGCGAGAGGGAGGGGAGTGTTGGGGAGCAAGATCAAGCAATTAGAATTGCACGAATGAGTTGATTAGTCATAGAAGACATGGAAGTACATGACGAGAATACTCACTATTCAAATTCTATAAAATCTTCAATGCTTTGTAAGAAAATGATTAATACATTGTAAAAAACTCTTCATTGATAAATTTTTGCTCTATTTTGTGCAAGCCAGACATTCTCAAGCTTGATGAGCTTACAAAGAAGCTATTTTTTTATTTGTGTACGTTTGGAGTCCATTGGAGCCCCAAATTAGCTTTAGAAAATTAATTTTTAACTATGACAGACACTAGGTTTCAAACCATCCAAAACTCACCTAAAAAGAATAAAAGGATCTAGAGAGCTCAATCGAGGTTCCTAATTTTTGGAGAAGGCTTGTAACTAGAGTGAAGAGCTTGTAATCGTGTTCATGAATAGAATATACTCCATTGTTCCATCTCTATTTCACTTCCTTGTATGTGTGTGTGTGTGTGTGCATCTAGTGTACTTCTCCCTTCAAATTTACACACATTACTGGCTCACAATTGTCATATCGCCCTCACACCTTGATAGATTGACAATTACTAGGTGGATCTTCATTCCCATTGATGCTCATTACTATTCTAGGAGTTACACCAACAAGCACATAAGCCTAATTGATCTGTGCAAAAGAGAGTCTCTCAATGACAAAATCATAGTGCACTTCAATGTGCTTTGTGTGAGCATCGAAAATAGGATGTTGTGCAACTTCCAATGTGCTTTGGCTATGAAAGATGGTGGTGGAAGAAGATTGAACGACATCCAAATCAACAAAAAGGAAATTTCAGCCACATTCAATAGTAGCTTTGAAGGTTGCCCTCTAATCAACCTCACAAAAAGAAGTGGCCACAATTGGCTTCTTCTTTCTCAACCAAGACATGCATGAGCTACCAAGCATGAAGAAAAAAGCACTTGTGGACACACAAGTGTCATGCAAACTAGCCCAATCTGAGTTAAAAAACATATAAATATAGGTTTAATGATCTTAGGGATAAGACAATCCAAGTAGAAAGATACCACTCATGCAAAAAATATGTGCTTAATTCCCCACCAATGATTGATACCTAGGCTATTCATAAGCTTTCTCATCTAAAAGACAACAGTGAATATAAAGCTAGGTTATGGATAAGTAAATCAAGCATCCAATAGCATACTGATAGAGAACAACATCAGATGCAACCCCAACATCATGAAGCCTAAATTGTAAACCTCTATCCATGGGAGTGGCAATAAGTTTGTGAGATTTACAGGCAAAATGTTGCAATAATGTGTCAATGTATCTTGTTTGACAAAACACTATTCCCTCATCAACTTTCATAAACTAAATTCCCAAATAATGATGCAAAATCCCTAAATCTCACATCTCAAAAGAGGCATGCAAATCATCCTTAAATTCAACAATATGCTTCTCTTTAGAAGTAGTGAGAAGCATATCATCAATGTATACAAAATGAACTATAACTACATCACTTGCATGCTTGACATATAAGGTGATCTCTATTGGATTATTCCCAATTCCATATGCTAGTAGGTAGGCATGTATCTTTTCATACCAAGCATGCCATGATTATTTCAATCCATATAATGCCTTTTTCATCCTCCATACTTTGTTTTCCTGCCCTTTATACTTAAAACCATGGGTCAAAAATACATAGAATTCTTCATGTCAATCACCATCCAAAAATGTTTTTCTAACATCCAATTTCATGTAAATTATAACCATGATGAGCTACAAGGGTAGAATGCTATGAATATTTTTCACTCAACATGTGAGAGGAAATTTCGATCAAAATCGATCACCTTCTTTTGAGCATAACCATTGGTTGCTAATTGAGCCTTATACCTATCAACTGTTCCATTAGATTAAGTCTGAGCTTGTATACACACATAGTGCCAATGAATTTTTTGGCAGAGGAAATTGACATCAAGAAGAAGTACCATTCTTCATAATGACATCAAATTCTAGTTGCATAGTAACCATCAATGTTTTTTATTCATATAGTACATCGAAAGAAACATGCTTATTCTCATCATAGAAACTAAAGATAGCCATTGCATAAAAATCTAACAAAAAAGAAAGAATTATGAGAGCTTGAATGAGTATGTTATGATGAAGGTGCATCTAATTTGCCCTCTCTCTCTCTCTCTTTCTCTCTCTCTCTCTCTCTCTCTCTCTCTCTCTCTCTATATATATATATATATATATATATATATATATATATATATATATATATATATATATATATATATATATATATATATATATATATATATATATATATATATATATATATATATATATATATATATATATCGTCAAAGTTTGCACGAGTCATTAAAGCATTGTTCTTGCCTTTTAGATGGCAAGTATCACATCAAAAAATGCATCATGTAAATTTGCATAAGAAATAGAATGATTTGTAGAACCATTTGAGACTTGTAACAACTAAGGAATTTACTCACTAGGAGCAACATTTGATTTCCCACCTATAAAAAGAGGAAACAAAGTTTCATACATATCCTTTGAGCTAACTAATGTCTCCCTGGTACATAAAACTAGGGAGTGAATTGCAACTTCTAAGAGAACAACATCACAACTTATAAGAATGCATTTACTTTGTGGATGATACAAATGATTGCCTTTTCTTTTAGAACTATATGCAGCTTAAGTACATTTCATAGGCTTATCATCCAAATTTTGTGTTATTGTTGAGGAAATAATGCATATGCAAATTTTAACCTCATGCCAAAAGCTATGTAGTAAAGCAAGAATTTTGCCCATATACCTTTCCATTTCCATGAAAGACCTATTCTTTCTCTCAGCACCTCCTTTTTCTTCTTGAGGTGTATATGGCACTGTATAATGAAGTTTTATCCTACTATTATCCCTAAATGCACTAAACTCAAAAGACATACTCCCTCCGTCAAGCAAATGGAGGGTTCATACTTTTACATATTGATGAAAATTTGTCCATAACCAAGGACTATTTGAAGCACATATAAGGTTCAAAATATTCTTTGCATGGATAAATCCATGTAGGCCAAGAAAAGTCATAAATAAAATTGACAAAGTATAGAGATTCCTAAATGGACTTGTTTGCATGGGACTAGAGGCATCACTATGAGTGAGCTTCAATTTATGTGCAAATATAACTAAACCATCTTTTGCAAAGGAAAAACGATTCATTTTACCTAGAACATGGCTCTCATAAACATTCTTAGAAGCTGCCTCAAGTTTGGGACAAAGAGGACACCATTTCAGAGTTTCAAATCAACCAAGAAAACTAGCAAAATTTAGATAATAGAAGTTGCATGCCAAAGTTTTGCATATGAAATGGCTCCAGAATCATGAACTAAACATGTTGAATCATTATCACTTTTTGCATAGCCTATGATGTTAAACATTCTTAGAAGCTGCCTCAAGTTTGGGACAAAGAGGACACCATTTCAGAGTTTCAAATCAACTAGGAGAACTAGAAAAATTCAGATAATAGAAGTCGCATGCCAAAGTTTTGCATATGAAATGGCTCTAGAATCATGAACTAAACATGTTGAATCATTATCACTTTTTACATAGCCTATGATGTTATAAAGCCCATAACATAAAATTCCAAAAGGAATGATATTATTACCATTCAAGAGATCATGAACTATACGTGTCTCACCAACAAATATAAAAACACTACTATTAGTAGTAGTAAGGATGATCTTTCCAACTCCCATGACAAGATAAGAGAAGTTAATTGCACATATGGTAGTATTCCCTATAGAGGTAGAATTAGGTGAAGTGAAGAGATAGTATGTTTAGTTGCATAAATATCAAAATACAAAATATCATAGTCTACTATAGATATACACTACTCGTGAGAAGGTGCATCATAGGTGCATTGAGGAGTAAATGATTGTTTTGCATTCTGAAGAACAAATCCGTACTTAACTTTATGTATAGGGACCTATGCAACAACCATTGCAGCCTTTTTCTTCCTTTCCACTTTTGTAGCCATTCTAGGAAAAATCTTAATTAGATGATCATCTAGCTTACAATACTTGCAAAAGTGTTACTGCTTTTCTATTTTCTTATCATTGTATCTACCTTCTTTGACTGTGCAGCATTACCAAATTTTTTTCTTACAAGTAGATGAGCTCCATTTACCCTTTCATTTCTCAATAACTAAGAAAGCTTGTTTTAAAATATGCAAAGTTGACCTACTTTGCCGAGATTGGTCATCTTTTAGAAAAATAGAGCAAATTCCTCTAAGTTTGAGGCATTTGGATTTCATTTTTATCATCAGACAAAGAGTATAAGCAAAACTTTGATAAGAATCTAGAAAAGCGTTAGCAACAATCTACACAAATAATAACTTAGTAAAATTTCATTGGTAGAAATCAATTACTCTTTCAAATCCTTGATCTTTGTCAAAAAAATTTCCATTGAATCTCATTTTTTCATATTCTAACTCTACAACTATTTTCTTAGGTAAGAAACACTTTCCTCATTTCTTTCTTGGTATAGTGTGCTAAGAGTATCCTAAACATCTTTTACTATTTTGCATGAGTGTGAGGTATGATGGCATTTTTAATAGAACACGCTATCATTGCATGTTCTTGTGCATCTCAACAAAGCTTCTCTATAGTACAGGCTATCATTTTTGACACCACCTAAATCGCTTGGTATCACAAGGTTTACAAGTGTAGGAGGACATATTTTAACATCTTGCACAGTATTCCACAATCCCTATTCTACCAATACATGATGCATCATGTATGCTCACAACAGATAGCTTGAGCCCTCCAACTTATCCTCAATAGCCAAGATACAAAATACATCACTGCTTTTTGTCATGGCTAGTGAGTGCACCTAGATTCAAAAACATTGATTTTCTCTAAAATAGGTTGAGCACAAATACCTAGTTTAACTCCCTTAAACCTGTTGTAGGCTTTGACGTTCTTGTATTGGTGAACTGAAAAATTTATGTATGTTTTGCACAAAAGGATGAAATTCATGTCTACACACTTGAAAATTTCACGTGATTCTAAGACTATGAGCAAAAGGATGTCAAAGATGAGTTGTAGAGTTTGCAGAACTTCTTTGATACTAATTGTTGGATTTCAAGGAATACAAAAGCATGCAAAGAACGTAGGGAATAAGAAGTAGCTTGGAGCACAACACTAACTTTATTGCTAAATAAATCTACTGGATAAAATAAGAAGTCCATAAGGGTCATAGGAATATATACAAGATGAAGTAAAAACCCCTTAAAGAGGGAAATAAGTTTTGAAACAATCAAAAGTTTTTTCACACATCACTACCAAAATATGTCAACTCCTAGTGATGATTTTTGGAGTTTTACATAAATCTACTTTTAACTCCCACAACGTAGGATATGTATGATCATGTGGTGACCAAACCACTAGGTATTCTTGTTCTTGAATGAAATAACTTTGTATTATCTTTGCATCAAGTGCAAATCATTAAAAAGTGGTGGAAAGATCCCTCTTTCATCGGACCCCATTATGAAATGCTAATCAATGATGTAAAGAAATAAAAATGTAAAGAACTTTAACTTTCTTGGATCTCTTAGGCTTTATGGTATATTGAATATTTATTTTCCCCAAAAATAATCAATATGAGACTAAATAGAGTAGATTTGGCAAGAAAAACATGTCAAATGCTTACATATACTCATAAACACTATGTTAAGCCCCACATTATGAGCTCTAGGTGAATAATATGGTATTTTTTTATTTGACCTCTAGGTTAAAGAAAAGAAACCAACAACTAGAGACTTCATCCACAATGCATCCAATTACAAGGTAACAAGATTTTCAAGGTCCCCATTTTTGGTTCTAAAGCGAGTTGGATGTTCCCTTGAAAATTCCTTGTTGAGTGAAGGTAATTCATAGTTAACTTTAAGCAAATTAGATGAGCCTAGGTTAGTTAGTTCCTAACGAGACCACCTTTACTATTTTTGAAAATATAAAGACCTTTATACTCAATAATATGTATCCTTCACCTTTCAAAGGTTGGTTTAGCTAGCTTGAGTTCTTCAAATTTCTCTACATTTATCTTCTTCTATGAATCAATAGAATAGGATGTCATAGGTTTCTTTTACCTTCTCTTACCTAATATGCACTATCTAGCTCTTTCTTAGCTTTTTTTCGCTAAAAAGTGTATTTCCTTTTCCTTCACAAGGCATCACATCTCAAGGGCCTCTAGGCCTAAATATTATTGTGCTAATGAAAGGCTTTAAATAATAATAATAGTAATAATCTATTTTCCAAGTATATTTCACCAATCCATAGATGCTTTTATGTTATTATCAAGTCAAACACTAAGGATTCATCTAGTGACCCTTAATAAAGGAAAGCTAGGATGTACACATTGTAAGTTCCAGAAGTTCAAAATATCAAATTTCTTCATGCATATGAGCTTTAGGAGACATAAAATTCTGTAATCCATCATCTATGCAAAAATTCATTGTATGATAGTACTAGTGAATGCAGATCTTGTATGATCATGGAAAATAAGAAGGAAAAGAAAATCTCTTCCATACTTCTTCAAACTTGATTCAATATACAAAAGAATATTGACTCATGGGTGCCATATAGTAGTGCATCCACCACAGGACCAATTGAAAAGTGTGTAGAGTTCTATGCATACTTTAAAAGTATCCATCACAATGATCACTAGAAATAAAATTTTCCTATTAAGGACATGGGTACCATTTCTTTTGCACTTAAAAGGGATTAAGTAAAATATGGAATTTGTTGTATGGCTAAAAACTTAGGAAAAAAGATGTTATTGATGCTTGGAACAGTTCGTCTTGTCCAAGAAGCGAGATTCAAGAACAAAGGAGAAGGAACTATATCATGCTAGAAATATTTTTAGAAAACGGAAACAAAGGAGCATATTTTATGAGTTAGCATTTTTGCAACTTATATTCAATTCATCACAAGTAAGCTATGGTAGTGAGTGTCTCAACAAGAAACTTGTGTATGATCTTGTAGAATTAATGCATACTAATATGTATGGTAAGATCCCCACAAAAGACTTTCGAACAGTTTCTCAATTTCTTTTGATCACTATTTATCACAATGGATAGATGTAGAAATACGATTTTTATTTATGGAATGAGGTTTTTCTAAGTTCAAAAAATGACTAAAACATGTTGAGAAAGCACTACAATTTCTTTCATCGTAAATCCATTCAGATAACGTTGACCCCTGTAATGCAGTTTAGCTAATGAATGTTGCTTATAAATGTTTCGACTCTCATTACTTTCCTCAAATTGAAATTTATACACGTGATTAAAAATCTGATAGCTAGAGAATCGATCTCCGAAAGTAAGTTTATCTTAGATTTGATGGCCCGTATTTCAGTGAAAAGATCGTATTCAAGGTGATGAAATCTCTAATATGGACTAAAAGGCACGCCATCATCTAAACACTGATAAAATCCTCTGACTCCTGACCATGTGCCATACCCATGAGCAAAGCTTCTGTAACTGTTGGTAATATTCGATTGGAGGTGAAGCAGAAGAGGTGGTTTGCGTATGGCGGACCCAAGAGCTCAATCATGATAAGTTTATTTTCGGTATGCTTCTGTTCCAGTATCTTATCAGATCAAGTGGGTACAAGAACACGCTGCGATTTTTATATTTACGCGGAAAGCAATATTTTCTGTTTGTATCTGCGCGGCGCGCGCTTGAACACTAAGAAACGAACTTGAGATGTACATCAACGTTTCTCCTTAATAGTTCTGTGGTGCGATCAAAAAAGCTGGATTGGATTTCTTTAAGCAAGTAGTCTTGATAATGTGCTTCCATTAGGAGAATTGTTTTGCACCGCATGTGAATCGCCATATTTTCTGTGTTGAATGTTTCGGTCCATTCTTTTGGTCCACCGCTGTATGGATTTGACATAAATCTATGATCGTCATATCAACTCTGCCAGAGCGTTCCATTGTCTTTCTCCTACCTTTTGCCTCTATCCGGGAACGGCCCAATCCAGTAAAGAGAGCTCTATAATGGAGATAATTTTTGTGCAACTTGCACTTTGTTTAATGCTTATGCACTGTCCAGATACAAGTGCAATTAAAGGACAGTATAATATTGATGCATATCTGGTTGCTTTCGCATAAACGTATGCAGCTTCTTCTCCACACAAAAGATACGCTTGCTTTCGCATAAACGTATGCAGCTTCTTCTCCACACAAAATCAGATACATCCATGTCTACAATGAAAATACCTCAAACAGACAGACCTTTACAGGTAAGCGTTCCTTGATATCGGGAAACATGTATAGCTCCTTCTCCAAACAGTAGCAGATATTCAGAGTCGGAAATATCTCCAACTCTGATAGCCACACCTCTTTGGATAAGAGTCCAATGTCTAGGATAAATATCAAGCTACAAAAGGAATCTCCACGCATCAATCCATAGGCAGGAATTCAGCCAAGATCAATCTACCACGAGAGTTTGATCAGATGTGGCCATTCTATCAGGACAACAATAATGAACAAACGGTAATGCCGTCTGTGAACATGATATGGTTGCCCTAAGATAACAAGTTGGGGTGCAGCCTGCAGGTATTGTAATCGGATAACAAGACGCTTGCTCTTTGCTTGCCTTTGTTGATCACCCGAGAATCAGAATCCATGGTTCTTTAGCCTGCTTGAACTAGTTTTCGCTGGAAGCAAAGATAAGCATTTGCATTCATTTTTTTTAGTAAAAACAAAATTTGAGAACGCTTCGAACGCAAGCAGAAATTTAAAGAAAAATTGCATTCAAGTCAAAAGGACCGCTGTCATAACGATCCTAAGGTGAACAAGTGCCTTGTCTCTTTTCCTTTAATTTACAACTGTTTTTCTGGGACAGACGACAAGAGAGAGAGCTTCCATAGATGATGTCTCTCGTCCTAGTTTGGCTAGCATAACGCCAGATTACGTAAACAATCGACGCTTGACTGAATTGACAGGTGCCGAGGAGAAGAGAACAGCGATTGAGCTGTCTAGAGTTCCTTTTTGTATATTATCTTGCTTCTTTCACTGTCATATCAAGGAGAAAGAAGCATTCTGATTTCTGTCTCGCATTCAAGTGGTTGCGCCTCTAGCCTCTCCACATGCCAGACAGAAACGTTGTTCTCCGTTGACGATATCTAGACTGACATTCTTGATATGAGCGAACCCTACTTTTCGATGGCTGAAATGGGAAAATATCAACATACCTATCTTGTAAAGCCTTCCTCATAAATCATCAAAGAAGCTTGAGTCCCGAGGAGATAGACGGACGTACAAAGCGTTTCAACATCGAGCAATAAAGATGGTCGATCTCTTATCAGAAGAACTTGACAGTCTTATCCGAAGGCATAGACACTCTTATCAGTTTTCAACGGTATGCTGGACAACGAAAGAGCGCAATTTATCCCTATCCTCAACTGCCGATTGACTCTCTCTCTCTCTCTCTCTCTCTCTCTCTCTTTCTAGCTTTACTCTAAACGCCAAAACAATACCAATAAAACCTGTAAGTCCACAAAACAAACCTGTAATCAGGGGATACAAGAGATGAAGACAAGGCGACAACGTGAGCGGCATTTGAAGATTGTTGCAGTGACACTCAGCGCACGAGTGTTGTTGTGTTTGCGGCAGATAGGTCAGTAAGAGGCAGCAACGAAGAAACATATCACAGATATTCCTGTCGTACATCAACAACACATCCAGGAATCAAATGACGGATAGACAAAATCTATGAAGAGAAAATCAAAGATAGTCCAAAATGTGTTCGCATACATTAGTACCAAAATATACTAACCAAACACATGCTTCTATTCATAGAAATTAAAGAAGACAACTTTTGATCATCCAAAACAAAACAATGTTTTCGATCATCCAAAACAAGCCAATTTTTTTTTTTCATGTGAGGAATTCATGAAAACTAAACATAGGTTTTGTAAATGTATTGTTCTTTTTTATGGTTAGTGATTGTATCTTAATGCCAAAACTTGATCATTTCTTGAAAAAGTTGAACAAGAGTTCCCTATGAGGTTCTAGTACATATGTAGTAGACTTTGAAGTGCTTTTCTATAGGAAAATAGAAACCTAAAGTAGAATTGGTGCTTTCGAGTACAAAAATGTTTTGTGCAAGACCTTAAATATTTATTTTGCAAGGTTTCATATGTGTCCATATGCTCAATGATATGCATGTTGGTATACCTATGGCTATGTTTGGCTATGTCTAATTAACATCTTTCAATTCATGTGTGAAGTGATATACATATGGCTATATTTTTTATAAAGTCATCACTCTTTCAAAATTTTTTATCTACATCTTTCAACTCATGTATCTAGTGCTTTTTTGTCAGACATATTGATTGCAGTGATTTAGTTGCTTACAAATATGGGATTTTTTATGTATGTGATGAAAACAATTTCCATTAAAAATCATGCCCTGATCACAAAGCACCCGATCTACATTTGTGAAACAAAACATACAAAACTTCAATAAAAATTAAATAAAGTATATCAAATTTAATTAAACACTGAGGCATAACAAACAAGAACAAAGACATGCTCTCTTTTTTATTTGAGAAGAAATACACAAAATGTTGAGAAAAAGGGTGATTTTCGTATTTCATAGTGGAAAACATTATTTCTTTTTCAATTAGTACCATGAAAAACCACCATTGAAGCATCAGATTCATGCAGAAGCTAACTAGATTATATTCAATGCTAGAAAAGGCCATCGAATGGTCTAGTACCTCCTATCAAAGTTTCCAATTTCAGAAAGTAGTGGCAATAATGCCCAAAAACAAAGAAATACAATCTCTTAAAATAGTGTTTGACACTCTTGATGAGAGATTTATGTTCTCATTCTTATAAAAAATTTGAGTTACTCAACATGGAAAAGTAAAATACACTTTTCAAGGATTCGTATATATAATATCACATCATTTGACACTAGTACAAACATTGGAGGAGCTTTTGTGCATACTTCTATTATAGCTCACCAAGTTGTTCCAATTACCACTTCAAGAATATGACCTTAATCACCCATAAATGTAAAGATAACCACACACCAATCCAACACAAATGTGCAGAATGGGAAATGGGCTAAGCACAAATAACAAAAAATTTGATCCTTATATTCCAATAATCAAATCATTACAAAAGTATATGTTTACAAAGTTCAATAACCCTTTTACAATAGAAGCTGATAATATAATTGCTCGACCTCATGCATAGCATCATCTTCAACGACTTGAGAAGTCTCCAAAGGATTTTTTTGCTCTAGAACTCGCTCCTCAAGGTCAACCATGTCTCCTGGCTCATCTGCCAATGGTGGCACAGGCTCCCTTGATGCAAGCTGGAATCTCTCTGTGTCAGCTATATGTTTCTTCCCAACCTCCTACTCCTCTGTGCATTCATTCAAGCCATTAATCTACATTGTAATGAGGCTAACTTGGGCTTCATCCTTCTCTATAGTAATGCAGTGCATGAACATTTTGAGGGCACAATGAGTGTTGTCCCTGAAAACAAATAAATCAATTAGAGGTGATGTCAAAAGAGTGTCAATGAGCAACATTGCAATTAGAAGTACCTGTGCTAGAGAATAAGTCCAAGATCCAATCATCATCATTAGAGAACAAATTGATTTGCCTCATTATAAGATTTTGGGGCTTTTGATAAGGATTAACCAATGTCTTGTCCCCTACCACATGATGAAGCATCTTGTAGCTGTAGGGAACATTAGCACATTCGAAATTCCATTCTCACCACAATGTTCCCTGACCCTTCTTTTACCAACTTCATCATAGTACCCAACCGTAAGGCACTTGGTAGCACTAACGAACCTATCTCTTGGGGTGTGATTTACATTTTTCTTTACCCTTTGAATTGAAAATTATAGGAACAATGTCACATGCAATTTCAAGATAGAGATAAAATGCAAGGACATACCATGTAAGACACTCGAGACCATGACACCTTGACTTTAATGCTATTGAGACAGAGAAGGATTGATCCCTGCTATGGAAAATGACAATCCTCTAGAATGGTGACATGGTCAATTCAACAGAATCTGTCACCATCTTTCGTATCTATGGGTGTGTGGATGGCTCATCATCATTAATAGAACCACTCATTCTAAAGCCATATGGGATGTCTACTATTAGAAGGAAATAATGTTTCCTAGGTACTATTGTACATATGTTATTTACATCATCACAATATATATTGTAATAGAATGGTCCTAGCAGTTCTATGGGGTCTAAAAAACACTTTAGTCCAGAGGACTCATCCTCCAACTCCATCTCCTTTGCCTTTATTCTAAACTTCTAATGCCTTGCCCTTTGGATATGAGTGAGGAAGGTAGAAGGACACTCTTCATTTGGCTCAACACTCTTCTTTTGAGGTTTCTATGAACAAAGAATGAGTGTCCACTCAAAGATCATTTAGAGTGTAATATACATCAATGATTCTGATGCTTAGCATTGAACGAATGGATAAAATCTTTGCTAGGAAACTTAAATGAATAAATAGTTAAAGGCCAACTAACATCTAACTTGCTTCAAGTTGATGCTTGGCATTGACCACGTATGAGAAGCTATACGTGGAGTCACATCTCTACTAAAATCTGATGCGTGGCATCGGAGTCATACTAAAATTTGATGCTTGGAATGGAATTGCGACTGAATGTCCATGTTGAACATAACAATTCTACAGACATTTGATGCTAGACATCAACTTCTATCATGTTTGTTCCTGTAATTTGTTGGTGCAAATCCAAGCCTTCACATTTGGCTAGACCTTGAAGAAAAATTTTGATGGCTCATATGAACCATACCTTGTATTAGCTTAATGATTTACCATTGTAAAAAAAGTTTATACCTTTGAAGAATCTTGTAAAAGGTGACAAACTCGTGGAGGTAGATAGAACATTAGTTACGAATTCAGATTGAGAGAATATCTCCTAGATCAATGGGATCATTTTTTAATGAGAGGCAAACTTGAATTCAAATTCAAATTTGGAAGAAGATGGTTATAAAAGGACTTTGAAAACTCGCAGCTTTAGTGCCTTCTCTCAAGCTCAATTACTGATCATTTGTAGAGGTCGAGTAGCATACATCATTGCTCACTCATCTCACTATCATTGGACATGATCATAGTGCCAATGATCTTGTAAAGTCATGTGCCATAATAGATATCTTTCATTTATCATTTCTGTTCAAATCTCTGTTATGTCTACTCAGAAGAGTGTACTTGGGATGACCATATCTCAGTGATTTCTTCACCATTTTTCATGTTCTATAGCTTGTTGGGACCAGCTCAAAGTCTACTTCATGCTATCAAATCTTTCAAGGCATTTGCTTCAGTCATTTTGGAGAAATCCACGTCAAAGTGCTATCTAGTCATTCTCTGTACAGTTCTTAAAATATCGGGGGTAAGCATCCAATTGCTAAGTTGATTGCTCAATGTATGGTTTATCATTTTAAGTGACTCCACTTGTAATAATTAGCTATCTAAGACAATATAATACCCTCAAAAGGATTTTTACCAATTGCTACTATACTATGAGCACTGAGCAAAATGTTCAACAGGTACTAAGACCAAAATTGCAAGTTTTGAGTGACTAGCTATTTGCAAAGTTATCTGTTTTGATCTAATTGTTTGAAGCATCAACTCCAAAGTACATGTTGAAGAAACACTCACGAATTTGACAAACAGACATAAAAAGAGAAAAACAAGGAAGCAGAATCAGAGAAAATCAAAAGCCTTAGTGGAGGGACAAATCCACGACCGTTATGTACAGTACAGAATCTCCCAGAATCAGAATACGGTACACCAAATCAAACTGTACATAGAGAGAACGTGCAAAGGAATAATAGAAGGGAAGTGCGAAAAAGAACGTGCGTGGAAGAGCATGGAAGAATGAGGACTATATATATATCAATCAAGAATCGAAAACAGAGAGAGAGAGAGAGGTGAAGAGAGATATAGCAGATGCGCAGAGACGCAGAGATACAAATATACAGAGAGAGAGGTAGAAGACGCCATAGATCGTGTATGTAACGTAGAAGACGCCAGAGATCGCGTATGTATAGATGAATAACAGAAGCCTGAGATATCGGGTATTCATCTGAGAGAAAGATGGTAATAAGAAACTACTCAATATAGGAGAGGTTCTGTAGCTTGAGCAAGAAGAGGCCAAGCTCACTTGTACACATCTTCTCTAATAGAAAACACATGTTCATGTGGATGTTTGTGCGTATTGTTTGTGTGCGGAAGAAATAGAGTATGTTTTAAAGTTAGTTAACAGTTAACGTTTTCTCAGTAACCGCATTCTCGGTCAACTGCAGTTCTTACTGTAAAAGTATTTTCCGGTAGAAGAACGAAGTAGATCTCGCAGAGTAATGCGAAGTTTTGTGTGAGAGATAGCTCATTCTGTAGCTAGACATCTCTACTTTCAGTTGATCAAAGTTTCCGGTGAAAAAGATATCTATACACAGTACAAACTGTGACCGGAAAAAGGTTGTCTGAACTGGTGGAGTTTTCTCTTAAACTTCAGAAAGAGTTCAGTAAGTCAAGAAAGTTCACGCATCACCTCCTTACTTCATGTATGTTCACTTGAAGTAATTATAAATAGATTTGAAGTTCATTCCGGTACAATTCCGGTACGATTACGGTGTCAGTCCAGTGACAGTCTGGTGAAGTTTCGGTGAAATTTCTTCCAGAGAATTTAGAACACAGTCTTTTATGTTAAGAGCTAGACTTCGCTAAGCTATTGGTTGATTACAGAAGTGTTCTGAATCACTCTAGCTTAGTTCTTCTTGGGCGTGGCGATTTCCGCAGGCTTACTAAGGTTCAGCCTTCGTCGCGTCGACAAGGAGTGGTATCAGAGTAAAGAAAGTATACCACTTTTCCGCAAGAGTGGTATCAGAGCCAGAGCTAGGCGTATCTAATCAGAGCCAGAGCCAAGCATATCTAATCAAAGCCCAGAGTATTCACCATTATTGGAAACAAGAGCCGGTTAACCACAACGAGTGGAACCAGAACGAGAAAGATTCTGAAGAGCAGAAAGATTCACAAAAGCTCACCGGAAGTAACAGAAACAAGAAGATCATGGCAGACCACATTACTATTGATAAGTTGGACAGAGATAATTATCCCGCATGGGTAATGCGCATGGAAGCCTTACTTATGAGTAAGGACTTAATGATGTACGTGACCGGAGAAGAAAAGAAGCCGACCTTTGAAGATGATAGTCAACCGGAAAAAGAAGAATTAGAAGCCTTGAAGCTGTGGCAGAAGAAAGATGCAACGGCAAGAGCCTACATCTATAATACCGTAACAGATCATCTACTACCACATATCAGAGGTCTGGAGAAATCAGAGGACATATGGAGTGCATTGGAAGATCATTTCCAAAATACTACGAAAGCCAGGAAGGCTAGCTTATGGTCCGAATTTACGACATTCAAAAAGAAGTCGAGTCAAAGCATAAGTGACTATGTCACTAAAATGAAGGATCTAGCAGATAGTCTTGGATCCATAAATGAAGAAGTCGAAGATCATAGATTGATAGCGCAAGTGCTCACAGGGTTGAGAGGAGATGAAAGGTGGAAACCTTTCGTACTATCAACTGAACTCTCCTTAAATCATTTTGTGCCAGATTTAAATCAATTGCTTGGTTTGATGCTCACATATGAGCAAGACCTGAAAGGAGATGCAGATAAAGGACAAAGCTCTGCAATGTACATGAAGAACAAAAAGAAAGACAAAGGTAAGACAAAAGACGAAGAAGAGTCGAGTTCTCAGGCCTATTACGCAAGAGGTAAAGGCACTGGCAGAGGAAGAGCAAGAGGCTTTGGAAGAGGAAGAAGTAGCCAGAATACCAACAAGAAAGCTTGCTGGATTTGTGGACTCAGTAATCACTTGGCTCACGATTGCTGGCACAATCAACAAGGATCAAATCAAAATCAAAACAGTAATAGCAGAGGCAGAAGCGGAAGATATCAAAGAGGAAGACAAAATCAAAGAGGAGGCTATGGTAGAGGTGGAATAAGAAGTTGGGGACAGAATCAATCCTACAACACCACCTACAACAACTACGCAAACGACACGTAGAATGAAAGTCATACATCGTTGATGATGAACTCTATCAGCACATCGGAAAACGAAGACCTAAAGGTATTTTACATTGATTCTGGATGCTCTAATCATCTGTCAGGAAATATAGAACTGATGTCAGAACTAGAAAAAGGTAGTTCTAGTCACACTATTCAAACAGGTGACAATACGAGACATAGCGTACACTCAATTGGAAAAGTAAAATGCAAGAATGGAGCAGATTTGCTAACCAATGTTTTGTATGTTCCAACAATACCGAAAAATTTGATTAGCGTGGGGCAGATAGTTGAGAAAGGTTTTCAGGTCAGATTTACAAATAAAGGTGTATTTGTAGAAGATCCCGAGAACGGATACAATCAGATCGTTTCTGGAAAGAAAGAAGGAAGACTCTTTACTTTAAGAGTACAAGGGAACATTGGCCAAGCGTTGCTCACACATGGAGAAAAGGTAATTACAGAACTTGATTTATGGCATAAGAGATTGGGTCATTTCAATGAAAAAGGAATTAAAGCTATGATAACGAATCAGTCAGTATTGGGATTACCAAATATACAGAATCAACATATGATTCATAAGTGTGAAGCATGTCAGTTGGGAAAAGCCCATAGGCTACCTTTCCAGAAGAAAGGATTCAAACATGATGAAGTACTCGAGCTTATTCATACAGATGTATGGGGGCCAACGAAAGAAGGATTAATCAGCGGGTCAAGGTACTATGTTCTATTCATTGATGATGCAACAAGATGGATAACTCTTTATGTTTTGAAAGAGAAATCAGAAGTGTTTGGAGCCTTCAGGCATTTTCATGCATATGCTGAAAGACTTACCGGACGAAAACTTAAAAGACTGAGGTCTGATGGAGGGGGAGAATACTTCTCCCGAGAATTCAATGACTATCTTTGGAATGCAGGTATTAAAAGAGAAATAACCTGCAGATATACACCACAACAAAATGGAGTAGCAGAAAGAAGGAACCGAGTTCTAGTCGAGTTCGCACGAGCTATGCTAAATGAAAAAGATTGTCCAAATTATCTTTGGGCTGAAGCTGTAAACACAGCTACATACTTGGTAAACAGATTACCATGTACAGCATTGGAAGGAATGACCCCTTATGAAGCATGGTGGGGAAAGAAGCCAACACTTGATCACTGCAAAGTGTTTGGATCAGTAGCGTATGCTTATGTACCGTCTCAACTCAGACATAAGCTTGAACCAAAAGCAGAGAAATATGTGTTCGTCGGATATGATGAAAAGCAGATGGGATACAGGTTATGGAATCCTCTAACCAAACAATTTACTGTGTCCAGAGATGTTACATTTGATGAACAGAAAAGCTGGTATGCAGATCAAAGTCATACGACTGAAGAATTCGAAGAAGAAATAAAAAGAAGAGAGAAAGGGAAATCAATTGTTCAGGTAAACAGAGATGAAAACCATATGCAGGCAAGTACGTCCAGGAACGGATCAGGTATGAGAAATGAAGACAATGAAGAAGTGCATTCAGATACATGTGAAGAGTTTGAACCAAGAAGATCAAACAGGAATAGAAGACGACCAGAAAGGTACTCGTATGATACGTCATACATAACTCAGAAAGACTATGCATATATGGTCAAAGATGATGAAGAACCACAGAGCTATGATGAAGCTAAAGACAAAAAGCAATGGAAAGAAGCAATGGAAGAAGAAATCAGCGCACTGGAAGAGAACAAGACATGGGAACTTGTTCCGAAAGCAAATGATAAGAAAGTAATCGGAAATAAATGGGTTTTCAAAATAAAGAAATTTGCAGATGGGAGGATAGCCAGACACAAAGCAAGGCTGGTGGTCAAAGGCTATGCCCAGAAGCATGGCATAGATTACGATGAGACGTTTAGTCCGGTGGCAAGGATGTCAACCATAAGAACAGTAATCGCTGTAGCTGCATCAAAAGGATGGAAGCTAACTCAGCTAGATATAAAGAACGCATTTCTGAATGGATACATTTCTGATGAAGTGTACATGGAACAACCTGAAGGGTTCGAAAGTTCCAGATACCCGAATTTTGTCTGTAAGTTAAGAAAAGCACTTTATGGACTGAAGCAAGCTCCAAGAGCCTGGAATTACAGACTTGTGAAATATCTAAACGAACTTGGATACCAAAGTTCGAAAGCAGACACAAGTCTACTCATAAAGAGAACAGAAGAAGGAATGATCTACATTGTATTTATGTAGACGACTTAATAATCACAGGAACATCAGATGAAGGAATTACAGAAGTAAAGAAACTGCTCGAAAGAGAGTTCAAGATCAGTGACCTAGGAAAGTTGTCATACTTTCTAGGAATGGAAATCACATACACAGATCATGGTGTATATGTGACACAAGAAAGGTATCTCCTAAACTTACTAAAGAAGTTTAATATGGAGAATTGCAGAGAAGCTTCAACACCGCTTGAAGTAAATCATAAACTCAATAGATACAGTGGACGAGAGTTCAAAGATATGAAGAAATCAATCATTAGTAGGAAGCTTAATCTACACTACGCTAACAAGACCGGATCTTAGTTATGCAGTGGGAGTTCTCTCACAGTTTATGCATTGTCTGACAGATCAACATTGGGTTACAAGACAGAGAGTTCTTAGATATATTAAAAGAACTATAAAAGAAGGATTATATTATCCTTTTACGTCCGACATAAAACTCAGAGCATACAGTGACTCAGACTGGGCTGGAAGTCAAGATGACAGAAGATCAACACACGGGTATATGATATACCTAGGAGATAAGCTGGTAAGCTGGTGTTCAAAGAAGCAACACACAGTAGCGTTATCGTCAACAGAAGCAGAGTATAAAGGACTTGTAGAAGCAGCTAAAGAACTAATATGGATGCAGACCTTGTTCAAAAGCATGGGTATTGATCAAGGTATACCTATCATACATGGAGATAATATGAGTTCGTTATATCTTGTAGCAAACCCAGTATTTCATGCAAGAACAAAGCATATAGAAATTCAGTATCATTTCCTGAGGGAAAAGGTAATGGAGAAGGAAATAGAAATAGTATACACTCCGACAAAAGATCAGATTGCAGATATGCTGACAAAAAGTTTGGATGGAACGAAGACAAGCAGATTCAAAGAAATGGCAAGTATAAAAGAAAGAAAGATATATGAAAGACCGGAAGATGTCAAATTAGTGATTGAGGGGGAGCTGTTGAAGAAACACTCACGAATTTGACAAACAAACATAAAAAGAGAAAAAAGAAGGAAGCAAAATCAGAGAAAATCAAAAGCCTTAGTGGAGGGACAAATCCACGACCGTTATGTACAGTACAGAATCTCCCAGAATCAGAATACGGTACACCAAATCAAACTGTACATAGAGAGAACGTGCAAAGGAATAATAGAAGGGAAGTGCGAACAAGAACGTGCGTGGAAGAGCATGGAAGAATGAGGACTATATATATATCAATCAAGAATCGAAAACAGAGAGAGAGAGAGGTGAAGAGAGATATAGCAGATGCACAGAGACGCAGAGATACAGATATACAGAGAGAGAGGTAGAAGACGCCATAGATCGCGTATGTAACGTAGAAGACGCCAGAGATCGCGTATGTATAGATGAATAACAGAAGCCTGAGATATCGGGTATTCATCTGAGAGAAAGATGGTAATAAGAAACTACTCAGTATAGGAGAGTTTCTGTAGCTTGAGCAAGAAGAGGCCAAGCTCACTTGTACACATCTTCTCTAATAGAAAACACATGTTCATGTGGATGTTTGTGCGTATTGTTTGTGTGCGGAAGAAACAGAGTATGTTTTAAAGTTAGTTAACAGTTAACGTTTTCTCAGTAACCGCATTCTCGGTCAGCTGCAGTTCTTACTGTAAAAGTATTTTCCGGTAGAAGAACGAAGTAGATCTCGCAGAGTAATGCGAAGTTTTGTGTGAGAGATAACTCATTCTGTAGCTAGACATCTCTACTTTCAGTTGATCAAAGTTTCCGGTGAAAAAGATATCTATACACAGTACAAATTGTGACGGGAAAAAGGTTGTCTGAATTGGTGGAGTTTTCTCTTAAACTTCAGAAAGAGTTCAGTAAGTCAAGAAAGTTCACGCATCACCTCCTTACTTCATGTATGTTCACTTGAAGTAATTATAAATAGATTTGAAGTTCATTCCGGTACAATTCCGGTACGATTACGGTGTCAGTCCAGTGACAGTCTTGTGAAGTTTCGGTGAAATTTCTTCCAGAGAATTTAGAACATAGTCTTTTATGTTAAGAGCTAGACTTCGCTAAGCTATTGGTTGATTACAGAAGTGTTCTGAATCACTCTAGCTTAGTTCTTCTTGGGCGTGGCGATTTCCGCAGGCTTACTAAGGTTTAGCCTTCGTCGCGTCGACAAGGAGTGGTATCAGAGTAAAGAAAGTATACCACTTTTCCGCAACAGTACATAGGTGCTTATTTGGTGTCATTTGAAAGCTAAGAGGGCCTACTACATAACCGTGAAGTTAAATAGGGCAGGTACAAAGCAAGTATTGGCACTACCACCTCACTTCCTAGAGGTATCCATCCATCTCTTCCAACACGGGTATCAGTGCAAGTTGAGGTAAAATGGGAGATGGTTTCCCTTCTTTTATTGATAAATTGGACAGGAACAATTATCCATCATGGTCCTTGAGGATGAAGACATATCTAAAAGGAAGAAGCCTCTATGGATACATATGAGAAGATGAGGAGATGCCCATTTTTAGAAGCAAAGGACAACCTACAAGATATGAGCTTGAAAGACTCAACTCATGGTGTGCCAAAGATGCTTTAGCAAGGTCATACTTACTTAGCTCTATCTCTGACTTCCTCCCTCCACACATTAGAAATTGTAAAACTTCCCAAGAAACTTGGGATACATTGTCCTTATATTTTTCTTCCAACACAAAAGCTAGGAAAAATCAATTGTGGATTGAGTTTACTACTCAAAGGAAGCAACCCAAGCAGAATGTTTCAGAGTTTGTGACCAAAGTCAAAGATGTAGGTGATCAATTGGCAAGCATAGGAGAGGAGGTTGAAGAGGAGCAAATAGTGAGACAAATAATCAATGGCATCAAGGCAGATGATAAGTGGGAAGCCTTCACAACTGCTATGGACTTATACATGGACATGCAGAATCCAGATCTTACCACACTCATGGGACAACTCTTTACCCATGAAGCCAAGCACAAAAAAAATGAAGAACCATCAAGAGGTAACAACTCTTCTGCCCTTTAGACAGACAAAGGAAAATCTAAAGATAAAGGGAAGAGCAAGAAAGTAGAGGATGAAAGTATTACTTCTCAAGCTAACTATGCAAGGACAAGTAGGAACTCAAGAGGAAGGGGCAGAGGAGGTAAGAAAGGTAGGGGGAGACCTTTCAACTCTTCCCCATGCAACATATGTGTATTGTCTAATCACACTACAGATGAGTGCTATAGGAACTTCAAGAATCAGAGATGAAGAGGATTTCAAAGAGGTGGTTACTCACAATCAAGAGGAAGGTTCAACCATAATCGAGGCTACAACCATGGCTACAACAATAATTACAACAACAATTATCAAGGAGGATACAAGTCAAGAAAGGACTTCAACAATTACACAGAGGACCAAGAGGATTCTCTTCTTATTATGAATATGACTTCAAAACAAGGTATGAATGATGAGCACCTCTTCTATATTGACTCAGGATGTTCAAACCATGTAGCAGGCAATGTTGCTCTTCTTTCTGATCTTGAGAAGCCCAAAGGAAAGCACCATGTACAAATAGGTGATGACACCAAGCATTCAATGGCCAAGGTAGGAAATTTCAAAACCTCTGATGGGAATAGAAATCTGTTGAGTAGGGTTCTTTATGTACCTACTATCACGAAGAATCAGATGAGTGTTGGACAAATAGTGGAAAAGGGTTTGCAAGTTAGGTTCAACAAATATGGAGCTTTTGTGGAGGACCCCCAACATGGATTCAAGAGAACTACCAAGGGAGAAAAAACATGTAGATTATTTACATTTGAACTTGAGGACACTAGAAACATTGGACTTTATAACTACAAGGATCAAACATTGTTTGAGCTTGAGATTTGGCATAAAAGATTAGGGCATATTGGTGAGAGAACCTTGAAGCAAATATGTAGAGATCAATGTGTGCTTGGGATACCTAATGTATCCAAGCAACACATGATCTATAAATGTGGTGCTTGTCAGTTTGGTAAATCACACAGGTTACCCTTTGCAAAGAAAGGCTACATGCATGAGGATTATTTGGAACTTGTCCACACAGAAGTGTGGGGACCAAGCAAGGACCCTTCAATTTCAAGCTCAAGGTATTATGTGTCATTCATTGATGATTTCAGTAGGTGGACTATCTTGTACTTTATGAAACATAAAGATGAAGTGTTCAGTTCCGTCAAGAAGTATCTTGCACTTGTGGAAAATCAAACATGAAGAAGACTAAAGAGGATAAGGTCAGATGGAGGAGGTGAGTACTTCTCCAATGAATTTAATGCATTTTTGCAGGACAGAGGTATCAAAAGGGAGATTACTACAAGGTATATCCCTGAGCAAAATGGGGTAGCAGAGAGGAGAAACAGGTTGATTATGGAAACAACTAGATCAATTCTTAATGAAAAAAGGTTACCTAATTATTTGTGGGCAGAGAGTTTTTCTACTGCCACTTATCTTATTAACAGGTTGCCATCCAAATCACTTGATGGGATGACCCCAAATGAAGCATGGCATGGTAGAAGACCATCACTTGATCATTGTAGAATCTTTGGATGTGTTGCTTAGGTGCATGTTCCATCTCAGATCAGAGGTAAGCTAGACCCTAAGGCAGAGAAGTGCATCTTCATAGGATATGATTTAAATAAGAAAGGATATAGGTTTTATAATCCATCCAACAAAGGTTTTATGATCAGTAGAGATGTTGTGTTTGATGAGAATGGCTCTTGGTTTGAAAGTGAATGCAGGAAGGTCAAATTTCCATATGACTTGGAAGAGGAATTTCTAAGCCTCACCAAAGAGGAGCCTAGCACAATTGAAGACATCAAATCAGATGATGAGGACATCATCAACTTGGAAGAGTTCAAAGCATGGAAATCAAAGGGCAAGGCCAAGATGAAGAGGTTGGAAGACCCACCTGAATCATCCAACCAAGGTCTAAGGAGATCACAAAGGGAGATTAAGAAGCCAATCAGATATGGGTATCATACTTCATTAGTTACTAAGCATTCCATTTGCTAAGGATTCATCACTTTAAGAACCTTCTTCATATGAAGAAGCAAAGAACAAGGTAGAATAGAAGGAAGCTATGGATGAAGAAATAGAAGCACTCTAGGAGAATGATACTTGGAAGCTAGTACCCAAGAAGGCCACCTATCTAGGATCAACATGATGCATCAAGAAATTGGAGTAAATGATGATTTTCCAGATGCTAATTTGTTCGATGTACAAGCACAAGGTTGGTATGATGACATCAAGAATTTTCTTAAAATTGGATTGTATCTAGAGAAGGCAAGTGTCGTGCAAACAAAGAGGTTGCTCATCAAGAGCAGACCCTTTACCTTTATTGAGGGAAAACTATATAGACAAGGCAAGGATAATAGGTTTAGAAAGTGTGAAGAGATGGATAGATATGTGTTTGAAGATGAAGTGGTGCTGCAAAGACCTTGATCTACACCAGCAAAATGAACTCCAAGAGTATGTGGTGGACCCTTTTATCTTGCCAATGGATGTGTTAGACACCCTATGTACCTTGGAAGATCAATCTTAAAAAGATAGATCAAAATAGATAAGCTAGAATTAATTCAAAGGTGAAAAACTTGCTATTTTGATTCATACACCTATCTAGAGTTTTGAATAGTTCTCTCAGCATAGCAGCAATTAGATTAATTCCTATTGGGGAACTCTAATTAACCACTACAAGAAATAGGGGCATAGCGATGCCCCCGAATTGAAAAAAAAATGAACACCGGCGCTTATGTGACGCTGGCGTCGTATAAGCGACAGTGCTGTTTTCGGATTTTTTTTTGGCATTCGTCGCATAAGCGATGCCTGCGTCACTTATGCGACACTAAATTACTGCGTCACAAATACCGTCGCTAACTAGCAATGTTATTTGCGATGTTGGCAAACTGAACAGTCGCATATGCGACGCTCTCGAATGTAAAAAAAAAAAATTGATTTCTCCCAGCACATTTGTGCCAGGATTTGGACACGAGAGCAAGAAGAGACCGAGAGAGAGAGAGAGAGAGAGAGAGAGAGAGAGAGAGAGAGAGAGAGAGAGAGAGAGAGAGAGAGAGAGAGAGAGAGATGCATCTCGTTGAAGCAAGGTATGCGCACACACACACACACACTTACACATACATACATATGCATACACACACACATATACACACATAGACACACACACACATACACATAGACATACACACACACATACACACAAATACACACACATATACACACATACACAAATAATGTTGCATACACACATGCACACATAATGTATACACATGCACACACATATACACATACATATACACACACATACACACATACACACATACACATACACACACATACACACACACACACATACACACATACACACATACACACACATATATGCATACACACACACATAGAGAGACATGCACACACATACACATACATGCATACATAATGCATATGCACATGCGTACATCCATACATACTTACATGCATACACACACATATGCATACATAATGGATATGCATATGCATACATACATACATACATACTTACATGCATACACACACATATGCATACATAATGCACGTGCATACATACACATACATAATGCATATGCATACATAATGCACATGCATACATACACATACATAATGCATACACACATATATGCATACATAATGCATACACACACATACACACACATATGCATACATACATGCATACACATACACACATACACACACATAGACACATACACACACATAAACACATACACACTCATAGACACACACACACATACACATAGACGTGCACACACATACACACACATATACACACACACATACACACATAGACACATTCACACATAATGATGCATTCACACACATACACATGCATACACACATAGACACACATATACACACACACATACACACATACATACACACATATGCATACACACACACATAGAGAGACATACACACACATACACATACATGCATACATATGCATACATAATGCATATGCATATGCATACATACATACTTACATGCATACATACGCATACATAATGCATACACACACATATGCATACATAATGCATACACACACCTATGCATACATAAATGCATACACATACACACATAGACACATACACACACATAAACACATACACACTCATAGACACATAGCGACACATACACATAGACACACACACATATACACACACATATACACAAACACATACACACATACACACATACACACATACACACATAATGATGCATACACACACATACACATGCATACACATACATATGCATACATACATGCATACACTCATACATATGGTGTAGATTATGATGAGACTTATAGTCCTCTTGAGAAACTAAGGAATCTCATAGCTATATCTGCATGTAAAGGTTGGAAGCTATGTCAATTAGATGTGAAGAATGCTTTTCTAAATGGTTACATTTCATATGATGTTTTCATGGAGCAACCAAAAGGTTTCAGGGATAAATGTTATCCAGAGTATGTGTGTAAGCTCAAGAGAGCTTTAATGGGTTTGAAGTAGACCCCAAGGACATGGAACTATAGACTTGTGAAATTCTTGAAAGAGCTTGGTTTCCAAGTGTCTAAGGCAGATAGTAGCTTGCTTGTTAAAGCAGTGATGATGGTTTCATCTACATTTGCATATATGTTGATGACATAATTCTTACAGGTATAGATGAGAAGGGCATACAAAGTCTTAAGAAGCAGATGTAGAAAGAGTTCAAGATCACTGACTTGGGAGATTTGTCATATTTCTTAGGAATGGAGATTTCATATACTCAACATGGAGTGTATGTGATTCAAGAAAGGTGTTTGAAGAATTTGCTAATCAAGTTTAAAATGGAAGATTGCAGGGTAGCACCTACTCCAATGGAGGTGAATCATAAATTGAGCAGATATGGAGGAGAAGAATTCAAGGACATGAAGTTGTATCAAAGTTTGGTTGGTAGTCTAATCTATGCTACATTAACTATACCTGATTTGTCATATGCAGTTGGAGTGTTGTATCAACTTATGCATTGTCCTAGGAAAGAACATTGGATTGTAGGACAAAGTGTGTTAAGATACATTAAGGGTACACTCAAAGAAGGTTTGTATTATGGATTCTCATCAGATACAAAGATCAAGATATATAGTGATACAGATTGGGCACACAATTCTGATGATAGGAGGTAAACCTATGGATATCTAGGTTATGTGGAAGATAAGTTAAGCTCTTGGTGTTCTAAGAAGCAACATACAATTGCTTTGTAATCCATTGAAGTAGAGTATAAAGCTATGGTTGAAGTTGCAAAGGAGGTTATATGGTTGAAGACTCTCATGAAGAGTTTTGACATCATTCAGAGTACACCCACTATTCATGGAGATAATATGAGTTCATTGTATCTAGCTGCTTATCCTGTATTTCATGCCAGGACTAAACATATTGAGATTCAATATCATTTCTTGAGAGAGAACATGATTGATAAAGAAATAGAAGTCATACGTACTTCTACGAAAGATCAGATTGCAGACATGTTAACGAAAAGCTTGGATGGACCTAAGTTGCAGAGGTTGAAAGACATGGCAGGGATAAAGAAGATGCAAGTAATCACAATTGATGATTGAGGGTGAGCTCTTGGAGCAAGAAAATCAACAACTGATGATTATATGAAGCTTAGGAGTGAAGACTTGAAGAAAAGATTGAAGCCTAAGAGCATGAAGTGAAGTAGAGGTTTAGAAAGAGATCGTCTATATACACATGTATATTATCTTTGTAAATACTTTACAAATACTTGAAGTAATAACGAATCCAAACTCATATGTATATATACACTTGTATATAGTCGGGATATATACGAGACATGAAGAATATATGAGATAGATAGGAGTAGATCATAAGTTGAATGAGTATCATCCATGAGATGTAAGATGAGTTGAATAGAAGAAGTTTTCTAAGAATTGCACATCGATCTTTTCTCCATTTCTCCTTCTGTGCTTGATCATTTCATGAATCCTTTTGTAGATGTCTAAGTCCATAGTTAATACATCTATGATCAAGTTTTGAACTCCTAATTGTAATCAGGCTGAGAGAATTGAAGACAGGAACATTTACATGTGTAAATGGAAAGAAGTGAAAGATGAACAGATGCAATCCCGATGGTCAATGTTTTTTCAGATCTCCCTCCACAGTGTAACATTTTGATCAAGTAAGCACATATTCTTTAAGTTGAGAGGTGAACTACTTGTGGCTAAAAGCATTTGAATAAATGGAGAACCATGCATTAGAAATTGTAGGTGTCAAAGTCGACTACACAGAAGAGCAGTTTTAGATATAGGTACATTGTTTGGAGAAAATCTCAAGATCTACTGAATCTTTTGAGAATTTTTAACTTGGAGAAGGTGCAGAAGTTTAGCAACACATTGTAAAAGGTTTCATTGAAAACTTTACACACTTTGTCAATCAATGAATGGATTAAGTATAGTAGACTTTTATGAGCAATCATTTTCTTCACAGTTAACTCAACTCCTGATAATTTGACATTGGTCTTACAAAATTGGTTAAGGTTTTGAGTTGTTCTTGATATAGAGGTGCTCTAACATCAAGGATAACTTGTTCTTTTGGATATTAACACTCTCCATCAATAAGCCGAGCATCTAAACACTTTGCAATGATCTAAGGTAGGTCTCTTACCCCACCATGCCTCATAAGGTACTATACCATTCAAAGCCTTACATGGAAGTCTATTAACCAAATAAGTAGCTGTATTCATAACCTCAACCCATAAATAATTAGGGCATTTTTTCTCCTTCATCATTGACCTTGCAAACTCAACAAGTGTCTATTTCTCCTTTCTGCTACACCATTTTGTAGAGGAGAGTACCTGCAAGTAACTTCCCTTTTTATACCTACATTCCATAAGTAATCACTGAACTCATTAGAGAAATACTCTCCCCCTCCATTTGACCTTAGTCTCTTCAATTTTTGTCCTGTGACTCTTTCTTCATACACATGATAATGTTTAAATGTATTGAACACCTTTGATTTATCCTTGATCACATATATACTGATCCACCTGGTAGCATCATCAACATAAATCACATAATATCTTGAACCATTAATGCTAAAGTCCTTTGATGGACCCCACACATCTGTATGCACCAATTCAAGCTTCTCTCAATACATAAACGCTTTCTTATTATAAAAACGCTTGTGAGCTTTACCCAATTGGCATTCTTCACACTTGTATGTCATGTGTTGACCTGCAATATTAGGCAATCCAACCACTGAACCATTTTTAATCATATCCTTAATACCTCTTTCATTAAAATGTCCAAGAATTTTGTGCCAAACATCTAACTCAGAGATCTTATGTTCTCCATAAGCGAACAAGGCATGACCAACATTGCCTTGAATCTTCAATGTGAAGAGCCTTCCTTCTTTATTCCCCAAAACAATTTGTTTATACCCATGGCTAGGGTCTTCAACACAAACTCCATCATTAGTGAACCTTACTTCATATCCTTTCTCTACAATTTGCCCTACACTTATCAAATTCTTTGGAATTTTAGGGACATGCAAAACCTTACTCAAAAGAGTGCTTCTATCTTAGACTTTAGTGATCCAATGGACTTCACATCGTGCTTTGTGTTATCACCTGTTTGGACTATATGATTACTCACCTTATTCTCCAAATCAGTCATCAAAGCCATGTTGCCACTCAGATGATTGATGCACCCTGAATCAATGTAGAAAACTATTTGATCTTCACTTTATCTTTTAAAAGTTGCATTCATGATTAAGGATGAATCCTCTTTCTGATATGAAGCATAATTATAGTAGGTATTATTGTAGGATTGACTTTGAAAGCCTCTTCCTATATTTCTTCCGAAGAAACTTCCATTGCCTCTACCTTTGAAATTACCTCTCTGATTTCTACCACCTCTTCCTCTTGAATTAAAGTTTTTATTATATGCTCCACCATTCTAATTATTATGCCAACATTCATGAGCTAGGTGATTAGTCTTACCACAAATCCAGCGAGCTTTAACACCATCTTTATTGCTTCTACCTCTTCCTCTCTTTGCCACCTCCTCTTCCTCTTAGGAAATTTGCTTGACTCATAGTACCTTGATCTTCATTCAATTGTTGCTTGCCTTTGTTAACCTTCTTCTTGTCCATTGAATACATTTCTTGACCTATAGTCTTATCAAAATCACCTTTGATATCCTGCTCAGGGGTTAGCATATGTCCTAGCAATTGATTCAAATCAGGAGTGAAATGATCTAGTGATAATTCAATAGATAGAATGAATGGCTTCCACTTCTCATCTCCTCTTAAATCTGTGAGAATTTGTCTTACCAATTTGTCCTTTTCAATGTCTTCATCTACTGCTCCTAATGCATTTGCAATATCCTTCATCCTTGCTACATAATAAGAAATGGATTGAGAAGCCTTCTTCTTAAATGTGGTAAATTATGCCCATAAAGATGCCTTCGTTGACTTTGTAGTGTTTTGGAAATGCTCTTCCAAAGCATTCCATATGTCACTTGCACTTTCGAGTCCTCTAATGTGAGGTAGCAACTAATCATTGACTCCCATGTAGATAATGCTCCTTGCTTGAGCATCCTTCTTCATGCATGTCTTCAAATCTGAGAGTTCTTCCCTAGTTCGAGCACTAGGATCCCTAAAATTTGGTTTTTCTTCTTCACCTGTGATGTATCCTATCAGGTCTTTGCTCATAAGATGAGCTTCCATCCTCATTGACCAAGCAGGATAGTTTTCTCTATCCAGTTTCTCTATCTGAAGAGAATCTCCCATCCTTTCTTCACCTGTGCAATATATTCTTTAGGCTTTGTGAATAATGAATGTACCTTTAATTCAAATATAGTTCCTTTTGATCCTCTTGATAGCTTCCAGGCCTCCTTCTCTAGCTTTCACTTCAAACTTTCACCTTTTGGATCTTCAAAGATTGATTTCTGTATATCTGCAATAGTCGAGGTTCTCCTTTCTTCAAATCTAATGACTCCTGCTCTGATACCCCTCATGGAGATGATTAATCTCCAAACGAACACATTATCCTTGATGTTAGAACTCCTCTATATCAAGAACAACTCATAACCTCAACTAAGTTTCGAAAACTAATGCCAAATTATCAAGACTTGAGTTAATTGTGAAGAAACTCATTACACAGAAAAGTCAGTTGCACTTAATTCACTCATTGATTGATCAAATGTGTAACGTTTTCGATGAAAATTTATACAAGGTGTTGCCTAGTGCTTTCTCCAATTTAAAAGTCCTCAAAATAGTTAATAGATCTTGAGAGTTTTTCCAAACAATGTACCTATGTCTGAAACTATTCTTCTGTATAGTCCACTTTGACACCTGCAACTTTTAATGCATAGTTCTCCCAAATTAGACCCCATTTATTCAAATGCTTTTAGCCACAAGTAGCTTACCTTTCCGATGTAAAGAATGAGTGCTTACTTCCTCAAACATTTACACTCTAGAGGGAGATCTGGTCAAAACTTTGACCATCAAATTTGTGCCTATACCTATCTTCACCTCTTCACATTTACACATATAAATGTTCCTACTTAAATTTCTCTCATCCTAATTACAATTAGGCTCTCAAAACTTGTACAAAGACCACTCTACTATAGATTTAGACTTGTACACAAGCATTCCGCAAGAAGGTAAACACATAAGGAGCACTGAGCAAAAGATCAAGGTGAAACTTTCTTCTATTCAAAGGAAATATACATCTGATAGATAATCCATATTCTTCTCACTCTCTAAAGTCTCTAATGACTTCTAAAACTTGTCACTCGATCTCTCTCACGTATTATGTCTATATTCAAGTATATATAGACATTTACATCGAGATGCATCATAGATACAAAGCTTTTCATGAAATAATTACAAGAGTAATATACATGTATATACAAGTTTTCATCTTCTGGTCATATACTCATCTTCAAACCTCATATGGTGATCTTTTCTTTACTTATTGACTTCAATACTTGTTCGAATAATCAATTTTTGATTGTCCTGGACTAACAAAAAATGCTCTTCTCAATGATTGGATTTCAGAGGAGGTTTACATGGCTCAAGCTCTTGGTTATGAAGACTCAAGCAAGATAAATTATGTGTGCAAATTCAACAAAGCTCTTTATGGTTTGAAGGAGGCACCTAGGGCATGGAACCATAGGTTAACTACATACCTTCAAGATCAAGGATTTATGATGAGCAAGGGAAATTTTGCTCTGTTTATCAAGAGAAGCAACTCAAAAATGATATATTTATGTGTGTATGTTGAATCGACATTATCGTGATAGGTAGTGATGCCTATGGCATCAAACAAATCAAGAACCTAATGATGCAGGAGTTCAAAATTAGTGACCTAGGGTTTTTGAAGTATATACATGTTGAAGAAGTTCCAATTGGAGAATGCAAAGGTAGCTAGCACTCCTATGGAGGTAAATCATAAATTGCATGCTCATGAAGGTGATTTTCTTGAAGACATTGTAGGATATCAAAGCATAGTTGGGAGTCCAAACTATGCAACATTGACAAGGATTGACATAGCTTATGGAGTAAGTGTCTTAAGTCAATTCATGCATAGCATCTCACTTGGAAGTTGCCAAAAGGATTTTGAAGTATCTCAAGGGCACTCAAAATCAAGGTCTATACTTTCCATACACATCAGATTTAGACATCAAGCTGTACTCAGATGCAGATTGGGCAGGTTGTAAGGATGATAGCAAGCTTTCCATTAAAATGTATAACTTCTCTTTTAGATCTTAATGGATGATCATCAGGCAAGAATCGTCGATGTCGAAGATAAATATTTTTGTTGAGATTCTTACTATAGATTGATCTCAACCAATCACCACAATATGGACAAGCTTTATAACCCTTAGTAGATATTCCTGCATCATGGAAAATGATAAAAATATAATTAGATTAAATCATATTTATTTACATGTATATTGAATAAAAAAATTACATCAATACCTGAATAAACACCATATCCTGGAAAATTGTGAATAGTCCAAGCCACAATACCATGATTCGTAATATGTCTTTCATTGATGCTTTTCGATACATCAATGACATTAATACCTCTCCATAACTCTTGAAGATCGTCAATGAGAGGAGTAAGATATATATTCATATCTTTAACTTGTCTTTTGCCTCGGATTAAAAGTGAAAGCATTAAATGTTCCTTTTTAATGCTAAGATATGGTGGAAGATTGTAGTTTATGACTACCACTAGCCATGTTGACCATTTACTGGATTTCATGGAGAATGGATTAACCACATCTAATGCAACTCCTAACTTTAGATTCTGTGGATTTTCTACAAATTCAGGCCATGTAGAATCAATATGCTGAAAAGCAACACTATCATGAGGAATTCTAATTAATCCATCAGTACTTTTGTGATCATGTTCCCAAGTCAAAAGCTTTGATAATTCGGAGCTTTGAAACATATGTATAATCCATGGAGCCAATGGAAAATGTCTCAATACCTTTTTTGGGATTTTACCTTCTTCGCCCTTATATCGAGGAGATTGACATTTGGGACATGTCAAAGAGTCTGCATATTCACCTCTATATAAAATACAATCGTTAGGACATGCATGTATACATTGATAATCTATACCAAGATTGTTGATTATCTTCTTCATTTCATCATGTGAGGTAGGAAGAATATTCTGACTTGGTAAAAACTTTTCAGATAATAACCTGTAAGTTTATCAAAAGAAGATATATTAAAAAAAGTAAATAAATAAATATACATACATAATATATATATATATATATATATATATATATATATATATATATATATATATATATGCATATAATTTTATATATGTGTATGCTTATGTGCATCTTTCAAAATATTCACAGAACATTTGATTGTTTTGGATGGCAAGATACGATTGTTTGTTTTGGAGGATATGAAGTATGTACCTTCATTGAATGATTTGTCGATTCTATCATATGTTCAGTTTGAAAGTGTGAGAAGCGGGTTTATAATTGCTATTCAAAAAATTTGGCACTGTTTATAGGCCATACCATGGTGACCTGGATGAATCGCATGCACAAAGGTTACTCAAGATAGAGCAACCTGATTATAAGGGACTAGTGCTAGCACGATTCTTGGGGTATGCAGTAAACCTCTTGCATGTCAATGATGAGCATCTGAACTTTAGGATACAAAGTGGAAATCATGGTGGCTTGAGAGAATCACTTTTAGACAGCTTGTTCAAAGAACTTTAGGTTTATGACACTGAAGTTTTTTGAACAAGCTGTATAAAAGTGATCCTCTCAAGCCACCATGATTTCCACTTTGTATCCTAAAGTTCAGATGCTCATCACTGATATGCAAGAGGTTTACTGCATACCCTAGGAATCCTGCTAGCACTAGTCCATTATAATCAGATTGCTCTATCTTGAGTAACCTCTGTGCATGCGATTCATCCAGGTCACCATTGTATGGCCTATAAATAGTGCCAAATTCTTTGCATAGCAATTATAAATCCGCTTCCCACACTTTCAAACTGAACATATGATAGAATCGACAAATCATTCAATGAAGGTACATACTTCATATCCTCCAAAACAAACAATCATATCCTGCTATCCAAACAATCAAATTTTTCGTGAATATTTTGAAAGATGCATGAATAGTTTTAAAAGATGCGCGGACAAAAAGTGTCCATTCAATTCAAGTTCTTGTTCTTACCTTATCTAAAGTAAGAATAAAAGCCTGCATGTATTTATATATATACATATATATATATATATATATATATATATATATATATATATATGTGTATATATATATATATATATATATATATATATATATATATATATATATATATATATATATATATATATATATATATATATATATATATATATATATATATAGAAAATTGAAAATTATACCTTAATAGTGTCGAAACAGATACATTACTTCATCCAAAACAATTTTGAAGGTTGAGAATAAGTAAGCTCACACTTAGTCGTGTCAAATGACTTCCTTCATATACATGCTTTAGACATTCCTCTCGAAGATATTTCTCATTTTTAGAAATATCAATGCTCTCACTATCATTTTGGTACCAATCCTCAATAAAATCTGCCATGCCATCATCTTCATCATTGTCACACAAATCTTGTACTTTATCGTCTTTTGAATATAGATCTTTCAAATTTGCATATTGCACAGGATTAGTTTTGCGTAGCCTCCTCATGGAAGCTTCTGATAAATGAGGTCTTATTGGTAATTGTGAATGCTGTGGAGGAATATCATCAACATCATACGTTTGAATCTACACATATAAATAAAATTCATTAGTATTCCATAAATGAATAAAAAGTAAACGTTAAATATAAAATTAACAATATAACTTATTAAGTATGGATAGAGAAATTTTATTCTCTTTAGCTAAAAGGTGCTCTTGGAGGTCTACGCCATCCATAATTCACTAATAGTTCATCACCGACATGTAATGTAGTAATAGCATTGACAACTATGTATCTTGATACATCTCTACTCATGTATGGTGATTCATGACTATTTTCACGCTCCTCAAATGTGCAATTAGTCCTTGAACTATTATGTAACCCTCGACTACTATTTATTAAACCTGCTATATTTCCATGTGTGTAAGGTCTTCCATCAATATATAATCTTTCATTTTCTGCATGTAAAATCCTTCTACTAGTAAGGGATGCTGCGTTCAAGCATATTCCATAAGTACTCATGCTTTGAACATAACGTGAAAGTCGATGCCAATCTCCCCATCCATATATAGGACCACAAAATGACATAAGAGTGACTTCAGAGTTCGGAGGCACATACAAATCCTCTACAATAAAGAGACCACGACCAACATTAGTAATAGTGGATGGAACAATCATATAGCGATCACCCCAAAAGTTGAAAACCCCTCCATCTAAAGGAAGTGGTCCTCTATTCCATCCTCCATATCTTCTTCTATCATATGTTTGTACTAAAGAAGGATCACGAGCTGGCAATGGATAATCTCGAGCTGTTTCATTCTCTAAACCAGGAGGTAGAGGATTTCTAGAAACCTCCGCTTGTAATTGATGAACAACAAGTCCATGACGTGTACGAGGTATATTAACATTATGAGAAAAATTATCATCATCATCATCATCATCGAGAAAGTATTCCTGTATATCAATAGTAATTTGATTTTATATATGGTTTTTAAATAAAATAATGACATTAATATATATAGAACATACATACCCAAGCATTATCACGTTGACCAAGTGATGGTGCATGCTCAAAAGTACCATACTCTGCCTCATGTTCAATACATTCCAATCATGGTCTTTGATATGTGCCATAAGAAGAGTTACACCAACATATAATATGCTCTTCATAGTAAAATTCATCATAATTCCTATCGGAGGACACATGTGAAGTCGTTGCATGGGTAGGAGGTGGTGGAGTACCCTCTCATTGATCAAAATTTGCACATAATAAGAAACAAAAAAAAAAGTTATGTATCCATAAAATATATTTAAAATTAAATGTTTGATATACTTACAGTATAAAGTCGTTGCACGATGAGGACACGGTGGTGGAGTTCCATCTGATTGATCAGAATCTACAAATAATAGTATTTTATATTAATAATCTGATTATCTACATACACGAAAAATTCACATATACATATTTACACATCACACATATTCACATATACACATTTACACATACACACATATTCACATATACACAACTACGCATTATTGTGGGATAAATGCATGTATTTTGTATGAATGAGTGTATATGGATGTATATATGTTTGCATGTACATGTGTATGTGGGTATGTGTATGTGTATGTGTGTGTATATATGTGTATGTATTCTGATTTTTCTTTTCTGTTTGAGATTAAATTAACAGGAGATATTGTATGGTGGAAAAAAATAAGAGGTGAGCTAACATAACACCTGAGACGTGGCAGTTTTTTCGTAGATAGCTACATCTTCAGGAGTCATTTCCTCAGTAGAAGGTACACAAATTAAAAGTTTATATTTATGATTTTAATATATTTTAGTAATTTTTTACATTTAATTTATGTATTTTTTTCTTGAATAAACAGGCTTCTGCAAAGAAGAGAGTGGAGTCGGGCCACACATCGCACCTAGGCCAAATGGGCGATAATGGTTTTGTAGCTACATTTGTAAGTATATGTATTATTGTGACTAAATATATATATATATATATATATATATATATATATATATATATATATATATATATATATATATATATATTATCTATATATTTTTCATTTCAGTTATGTTTTGAATTGTGTGTATGGTATTAAGTAATGAAGAGTTTTTTTCTATTGATTGTTATTATTGTTTATATTAAGCATGTGTTTTAATACTTTAATTATATAATTCATTCATATGTGTGTACCTAAGTGTATATGTATGTGTGTGTATATGTATGTATGTGCATGTGTATGTGTGTGTATATGTATGTATGTATGTGCATGTGCATGTGTAAGTTTATATGTGTGTATGAGTATGTGCATGTGCATGTGTATGTGTGTGTATATGTATGTGCATGTATATGTGTAACTCTATGTGTATATGTGTGTATGTGCATGTATATGTGTAACTCTATGTGTATATGTGTGTATGTGCATGTATATGTGTATATGTAGGTATGTGCATGTGTGTGTGCATGTGTATATGTGTTTTGATACTTTAATTATATAATTCATTCATATGTGTGTACCTAAGTGTATATGTATGTGTGTGTATATGTATGTATGTGCATGTGTATGTGTGTGTATATGTATGTATGTGCATGTGCATGTGTAAGTGTATATGTGTGTATGAGTATGTGCATGTGCATGTGTATGTGTGTGTATATGTATGTGCATGTATATGTATAACTCTATGAGTATATGTGTGTATGTGCATGTATATGTGTATATGTAGGTATGTGCATGTGTGTGTGCATGTGTATATGTGTTTTAATACTTTAATTATATAATTCATTCATATGTGTGTACCTAAGTGTATATGTATGTGTGTATATGTATGTGCATGTGTATGTGTGTGTATATGTATGTATGTGCATGTGCATGTGTAAGTGTATATGTGTGTATGAGTATGTGCATGTGCATGTGTAAGTGTATATGTGTGTATGAGTATGTGCATGTGCATGTGTATATGTGTGTATATGTATGTGCATGTATATGTGTAACTCTATGTGTATATGTGTGTATGTGCATGTATATGTGTATATGTACATATGTGCATGTGTGTGTGCATGTGTATATGTGTGTGTACGTATGTGCATATATATGTGTATAATGTATGTATATGCATGTGTATATGTATTCCACATGCATGTGTATGTGGATGCATTTCCATTTGCATCCATGTGCATGCATGTGAATGTGCATGCATGTGAATGTGCATGCATGTGGATGTGCATATACATGTATTTGTGTATATGTTAATTTGTGTGTATATATATATATATATATATATATATATATATATATATATATATATATATATATATATATATATATATATATATATATATATATATATATATATATATATATATATATATATATATATATATGCAATAATGCATGCATGTAAGTCTTTTTATGTGGTTGTAGAAATGTTTGTGCATATGCATGTGTATATGTGTGTATGTGCACATGTATCTGTGTGTATATATGTGTGTGTATGTGCATGTGTGTATGTATATATGTGTGAAAGTGCATCTTCATCATGTATAAGTGTATAAGTGCATATCAATAAGTGTGAGTATGCTATCTAATGAAAATAACACAATTCAAATGATATACAAAGAATAGAAATTGAAGTTACAATAGTTAGCCATACTTTTTGCTTGGTTAGCTTCTTGAATAACCTGCAATAAAGAGAGAGAGAGAGAGAGAGAGAATTCAAAGAGAGAAAGATGTAGAAAGAGAGAAACAAAGACAAAGGGAGACAATAAGAGAGAGCTTAGGAAAAACAACAATTCTGCATATACTTGCTTCAACTCGTAAGCGCAGCGCAATTGCGAACGTTGGAGAGCTCTTCGATCATATGTGTGAAAATGCCGATCGAAGAGCCTCCAATGTTTTAATTTTTTTCCGTCAACAGACCGTCGTGTAAGCGATGCTACGCGTCGACTTGGCGTCGCATAAGCGACATGTTCGTAGCATCGCTTATATGACGGTGCAAAACGTCGCTTATGCAATGCAAGAGAGCGTTGCTTATGCAACGCTATTTAAAACCGTCATGTTAGCGATGCTGTATGGGAGCATTGCAGCCCCGTCGCGCCACAAGTTGCAAAAAACATCGTTTGGTTCATCGTTTAATCAATGGTCCGTGCGCGACGCTCATTATGATGCATGTTGCAATTTTATAGCGACGAAATTCTGTCACCTTAACCGTCGCTATACGCCCATATTCCTTGTAGTGAACTAAGAGAGCAAAATTTCAAAAGTAATCTCATCAGAAATGGTGAATCACACAATGAGAATGAAGTTTAACAAGTTATGACATCATCCCGATTTTCACGGGCTGCAATAGTACTTAGACCAGTGAGCAGAAACGTGATCATAACTCAAGATTCAAATATTCAATTATTATGAAATTTTGTATGCTAACACTAGACAGTATTGTGAATCGAAAAAGCCTTTAATCATGCACTTTGATGAAGTACACACGGAGAACCAGCTCTCACAAGTTGACTGAAAAAAATCAAAAATCTGTAGAGAAGTGAGTATGGATAGATAGGGTTGACTTCAACTGAACGTAACTCACGATTGAGAATGCCAATAGCAATGAAATTTTGTGGGCCTATAGTAGACTCTAAAATAAAACTTTATCAAGTTAAATCACTGAAAATAATGCACCACAGTGAGAGAAATGATCTCTACAATCTGACTAAAAAAGTCCCAGAAGCATAACAGTGAATAGTAGACTCACACAACCATGAAGATATGAACTTGTATGATCATAAATATGAATGTATATTGATTGTAGAATACAGTGAACTTATAGATACATGTGTGTGCCTTGTATCCACACTTGATAAAGCATATAGCTCAGCTTATGGACACCTCTCAAAGTGCGACTAAACTGCCATATATATATATATATATATATATATATATATATATATATATATATATATATATATATATATATATATATATATATATATATATATATATATATATATATATATATATATATATATATATATATATATATAGAGAGAGAGAGAGAGAGAGAGAGAGAGAGAGAGTTTTGAAGCCAAGATTTGAATTTGAATCTTGCTCACCTAAAAGTAGTTTCCTAATTTTTAGAGATTGATTGATTCTACAACCTCCAAATCAGAAATTCATGGCTTCTCTCTCTATTTTTATCAAGTGGACTCAACCACTTTTGATTCCTTTAACTTTTACATCAAGTAAATGATCAAACAATTACAAGGGTGAGACATTCAGAAGTGAACTCTTAGATTTCCATACATTGTCTTCTCTTAGAAACTCAAGGCAATACTTAGGCTTGTAATGGATTTGTTCCAATAGCTCCCCCTCAAGCCAAGTATGCTTGAGGTCTTCAATCTTCAAGAATAACCTGCAATCCAATCATAGTCTTGAATTTGCAAAGTTTTGTACCATCCAATGCTTTGGTCAAAATATCTGCACATTGTTGATGAGTGGAAACATATGATATCTGAATCTCTTTGCTTAGAAGTATTTCTCTTACATAGTGATAATGAACTTCAATGTGTTTAGTCCTTACATGAAAAATAGGGTTAGCACCTAAATGAATAGAACTCATGTTGTCACCAAAAATAGTTGGAGTTCCAAACTCTAATCCAAGATCTTTGAATAATGTCTTCATCCACATAGCTTCTTGTGTAGCTATGGCAAGACCTCTGTATTCAGCTTCAGCAGAAGAGAGAGCAACTGTGGGTTGCTTCTTGGATGACCATGAAATAAGCTTTGAACCTACAAAGATAAGATAACATGAAGTGCTCCTTCTATCTTCCTTGGAGCGAGCCCAATCGCCATTAGAACATAGCTTCAACCCTAAATCAGATACATAAGGATAATAAAGTCCTTCATTTATGGTTCCTTTGAGATATTTGAGTATCATCTTAGCAGCATCCATGTGTGGTTTCCTTGGTGTGTGCATGAATTTACTTAGCACACTCACACTATAGCATATATCTACCCTTGTCAATGTGGCATAGTTGAGACTAACCACAAGGCTTTGATATGATGTGATGTCCTCTATGAGTTCACCTTCATGTGAGCTCAATTTATGGTTGACCTCCATTGGAGTACCTGCAATTTTACAATCCTCCATCTTGAATTTTGCTAACATATCCTTGATATAATTCCTTTGAGTGAGAAATAAACCATGATCTTTGTAGACAACTTCCAAACCTAGGAAGTGGGTAAGTGATCCTAAATCACTTATCTTGAATTCTTCTCTCATCTGATCTTTGATCTTCTTCATACCATCTACATCATTTCTTGTCAATATAATATCATTTACATATACACATAGGTAGATGACCTCAAAATTACTCTTTTTAATAAAGAGTGAAGGATCTGCCTTGCTTGGTTGAAAGCCTTTGTCCTGCAAGAATGAAACAAGCCTAAAATTCCAAGCTCTAGGGGCTTGCTTGAGACCATAAAATGCTTTGTTAAGTTTACACACATAATCAGGATAAACTTGATTCTCAAAACCAGGTGGTTGTGCCATATATACCTCTTCTGTTATGCATCCATTCAAGAATGCATTCTTTACATCTAGTTGAAGTATCTTCCAATTCTTGGAAGAGGCAATACTAAGAAAAACCCTAATAGTAGGCATCTTTGTGACAGGAGAGAAGGTCTCCTCATAATCAATTCCCTGAGTTTGTGCAAAGCCTTTTGCTACAAGCCTTGCCTTATACCTGTTAATGGAACCATCAGAATTCTTCTTGAGTTTATAGACCCATCTTGAGCCTATTACCTTCATAGATGAAGTCTTGGGCACCAAATCCCAAGTGTTGTTTTCCTCAAGTGCTTCAATCTCTTCCTTCATTGCATGCTTCCATTAAGATTTTGCTTTGGCCTCTTCAAAGGATAATGGCTCCTCTTGCTTTGTGTCATGTGCTATGTAAATAGAATGTTTAGTTACTAATGAGGTGTCAAACCCATACCTTTTTGGTTTTTTTCCTTTCCCGTATATATCTTCTTAAGCCATGTTGTGATGATTCTATCTCATGTCCTAGTTCCTACACTTTTGCTTTACCTTTAGATTGCCATGCTTTGATTTTTTCCATCTGAGTTTCTTCATCATCTTCTGAAGTACGTTGTTCTTCAATCTTAGGTTGATGTTCTCTCCCAAGCTTTGGAAATCTTCTTCAAGGTCATATGGCAATAACCTTCCTCCATGAATCTTCACACCATGAACCGTTCTCATAAAAAATTACATCTCTGCTTACCAAGAATCCTTTTTTGGTAGGGTTGTATAACCTGTAACCCTTTTGATTGTTTTCATATCCAATAAATACACACCTTTCTACCTTTGGATCCATCTTGCCTCTAGCCTGTGAAGGAGCATGAGCAAAAACAATACATCCAAAAATTTTACAATGATCTAAGCTAGGTCTTCTTCCATTCCAAGCCTCATATGGAGTCCTCCCATCAAGGGATTTTGAAGGCAACCTATTAATCAAGTAAGTGGCTATAGATACAGCCTCAACCCATAGATAATTAGGCAAATACTTTTCATTTAACATGGACCTTGCAACTTCAATGGTTGTCCTATTCTTCCTTTCTGCCACTCCATTTTGCTCAGGAGTGTACCTTGTAGTTACCTCTCTTTTGATTCCTCTTTCTTGAAGAAAAGAATCAAATTCATGGGAGAAGTATTCTCCCCCTCCATTTGACCTTAGCCGTTTTAGTGATTTACCTGTTTGATTCTCCAAAAGAGCCAAATATCTTTTGAAGCATGAAAAAACTTCATCTTTGTGTTTCATAAAGAATAGGATAGTCCATCTGCTACAATCATCAATAAAGGAGACATAATACCTTGATCCAGATATTGAAGCATCCTTGCTAGGTCCCCATACATTTGTATGAACCAACTCCAAGAGATCTCCATGCATATAGCCTTTCTTCATGAATGGTAACCTGTGAGACTTTCCAAATTGACATGCACTGCATTTATAAATCATGTGTTGTTTTGACAAGTTAGGGAGTCCAAGTACACTTTGGTCCCTGCAAATTTGCTTTAATGGTCTTTCACCAATATGTGCCAATCTCTTGTGCTATACCTCTAGTTGTGTGAGTGTTTGATTACCATAGTTGAAGAGAGCTATGTTCCTTGTGTCTTGCAACTCAAAAGTGAATAATCTACCTGTTTTTTCTACCTTTGCTATTCTTCTGAACACTTGGATAGGGTCTTCCATATATGCTCCTCCTCTTGTGAACCTGACTTGCAATCCTTTTTCTACCATCTATCCAATACTTATCAAATTCTTTGTAATGATAGGGACATAGAGTACCTTACTGAGTAAGTTGATGTTTCCATCAGGTGCTTTGACATTTCTTATTTTCTCCCCAAGATGTCTTGTGTCATCTCTTGTTTGTACCTCATGGTTGTTCCTTGGATCTTCTAAATCTGATAGGAGGGCCACATTTCTTGCCACATGATTTGAACAACCTGAATCTATGTAGATGTAGCCTCCTTGATAGTTTGAATGATTGTAGTTGTTTTAGTTGCCATGATAATTGTTGAACCTTCCTCTTGAGTAGCCATAACTTCCTCTATTGTAGCCTCTGCCTCTTTGATTCTTGGAATTCCTAAATCAATTTTCAGTTGTATGATTAGTTAATCCACAAATAGAACATGGGTTGGAGTCTTGGGATCTCCCTCTGCCTTGTCTACCTCCTCTTCCTCTACCTCTACCATGTCTTCCTCTACTTGCATAGTTAGCTTGATATGTTCCTGCTTCATCATCCACTTTCTTTGACTTTCCTTTGTTTTCTTTGGACTTGCTTTTATCAGTATATAAAACTGAAGATTGATTACCTTTAGAGCTTTCTCCATTCTTGATAAGTTTTCCCTCTTGAGTGAGTAATTGTCGAATGTGTGTATTGAAATCAGGTACATGCATGTCCATGTATAGATCCATAGCTGTGGTGAATGCTTCCCACTTGTCATCTGCCTTCAAGCCATTGATGAACTACCTTACAATTTGCTCTTCATCTATTACCTCTCCAATGCTTCCCAACTGATCAGCCATGTCCTTGACCTTTGTGACAAAATTAGTCACATTTTGTTTGGGAGCCTTCTTGAGGGTTGTGAAATCCAGCCATAGTTGATGCTTCCTAGCTTTGGTACTTGAAGAGAAGAAGGCTTCAAGTGCATCCCACACTTCTTGAGATGTCTTACAACTTCTAATACGAGGCAACAAAAAATCTGAGATAGAGTTGAGGAGATAAGACCTTGCAAGTGCATCCTTGGAGCACCATGTGCTCAATCTTTCTTACTCTTCTTGTGTTTGTTGACTTTTGTTCCTGAAACTTGGCATAACTTAATCTCCAGCCACATAACCATATAAACTTCTACCTTGGAGATAATCTTCCATCATTAATGACCAAGCTGAGTAATTACATCTATCCAATTTGTCAATTGATGAAGGGAATCCATCTGCCATCTTTGCTCTGATACCACTGTGAAGAGATGGATAGATATGTGTTTGAAGATGAAGTGGTGCTGCAAAATCCTTGATCACAAAATGAACTCTAGGAGTATGTAGTGGGCCCTTTTATCTTGCCAATGGATGTATTAGACACCCTATGTACCTTGAAGATCAATCTCAAAAAGATAGATGAAAACAGATGAGCTGGAATTAATTCAGAGGTGAAAAACCTATTATAATTTTGATTCATACCTCTATCTAGTGTTTTGAATCATTAATTCCATTTGGGGAACTCTAATTAACTGAGAGAGATAACTTTCAAGAGTAATCACATCAGAAATGGTGAATCACACAATGAGAATGAAGTTTAACAAGTTATGACATCATCTCGATTTTCACGGGCTGCAACAGTACTTAGACCAATGAGCAGAAAAATGATCATAACTCAAGATTCAAATATTCAATGATTATGAAATTTTGTATGCTGATAGTAGACAGTATGGGGAATGAACAAGCTTTGAATCATGCAATTTGATGAAGTACACGCAGGGAACCAGCTCTGACACGTTGACTGAAAAAAAAAATCTGTAGAGAAGTGAATATGGACAGATAGGGTTGACTTCAACTGAACATAACTCAAGATTGAGAAGTCCAATGGCAATGAAATTTTGTGAGCATATAATAGACTCTAAAAGAAAACTTTAGCAAGTTAAATAAGTGAAAATTATGCACCACACTAAGAGAAAAGATCTCTGCAATCTGACTGAAAAATCTGAGAAGCATAACAATGAATAGTAGACTCACACAACCATGAAGCCTTATGAACTTGTATGATCATAAACATGAATGTATATTGATTGTAGAATACAATGAACTTACAGATACATGTGTGTGCCTTGTATCCACACTTGATATAGCATATAGCTCAGCTTACAGACACCTCTCAAAGTGCCACACTTGTATCCACACTTGATATAGCATATAGCTCAGCTTACGGACACCTCTCAAAGTGCGACTAAACTGCCATGTATATATAGAGAGTTTTGGTGCCAAGATTTGAATTTGAATCTTGCTCACCTAAAAGTAGTTTCCTAATTTTTAGAAATTGATTGATTCTCCAACCTCCAAATCAAGAATTCGTGGCTTCTCTCTCTATTTTTATCAAGTGGAATCAACCACTTTTGATTCCTTTAACTTTTACATCAAGGAAATGATCAAACAATTACAAGGGTGAGTTCAGAAGTGAACTCTTAGATTTTCATACATTGTCTTCTCTTAGAAACTCAAGGCAATACTTAGGATTGTAATGGATTTGTTCCAACAGAAAGTGCATGGAAGAAGAGCAAGTGAGAGAAATCCTTAAATCTGCACATGAAGGAGCATGTGGTGGGCACCTTCTAGGACACATTATGAGCCAGAGAATCCTTGATCCTGGCTTATGGTGGCCTACAGTATTAAAAAATGCAGAGGAATGGGGAAAAGGATGTGATGTCTATCAGAGGTGTGGACCCAAGCCAACAAAGCAGAGGCACAACCCCTTGGTTGTTTCCACTTCTTGGCAACCATCTGAGAGGTGGGGACTAGATTTCATAGGGCCCATCTACCCTGCATCGATTCCAAAGAGAGAAAAGTATCTATTGATCACCACTAACTATGCAACAAAGTGGGCTGAAGCTATATTTGTAGATCTCTAAGTCCATAGTTAATGCATATATGGCAAGATATGAATGTCTAACTGTAATCGCGAAGAGAGAATTGAAGACATGAACATTTACATATGTAAATGGAAAGAAGTGAAGGATGAATAGGTGCAATCCTCATGGTCAATGTTTTGATCAGATCTCCCTCCTCAGTGTACAATTTTGAGCAAGTAAGCACTCATTCTTTAAATTGAGAGGTAAGCTACTTCTCGCTTAAATCATTTAAATAAACAGGGTCTAGTTTGGGAGAACCATGCATTAGAAATTGTAGGTGTCATAGTCGACTACACAAAAGAGCAATTTTAGATATAGGTACATTGTTTGGAGCAAATCTCCAGATCTACTAAATCTTTTGAAAGTTTTAACTTGGAGAAGGTGCATAAGATTTAGACAACAGATTGTACAAGGTTTCATTGAAAATGTTACACATTTGGTCAATCAATGAATGGATTAAGTATATCAGGCTTTTCTGAGTAATTAGTTTCTTCACAGTTAACTCAAGTCTTGATAATTTGACATTGGTGTTCCAAAATTGGTTGAGATTTTGAGTTGTTCTTGATATAGAGCTTCTCTAACATCAAGAATAACTTGCTCTTTTGGAGATTAACACTCTCCATCAATGGCATCAGAGCACCAGTCGTCAGGTTTGAAGAAGGAGGACCCCGACTATTATAGATATACAAAAATCAATCCTTGAAGATTCAAAGGTGAAAGTTTGGAGTGAATGCTAGCGAAGGAGGCCTGAAGCTATCAAGAAGACCAAAAGGAACTACATTCGAAGTAAAGGTACATTCATTATTCACAAAGCTTGAAGAATTGATTGCACAGGTGAAGAAAGGATGGGAGATTCTCTTCAGATAGAGAAATTGGATAGAGAAAACTATCCTGCTTGGTCAATGAGGATGGAAGCTCATCTCATGAGCAAAGATCTGATAGGATACATCACACGTGAAGAAGAAAAACAAGAATTTAGGGATCCTAGTGTTCCAAGTAGGGAAGAGCTCTTAGATTTGAAGACATGGATGAAGAAGGATGCTCAAGCAAGGAGCATTAGCTACATGGGAGTCAATGATTACTTGCTACCTCACATTAGAGGACTTGAAAGTGCAAGTGACATATGGAATGCTTTGGAGGAGCATTTCCAGAACACTACAAAGTCAAGGAAGGCATCTTTATGGGCAAAGTTCACCACATTCAAGAAGAAGGCTTCTCAATCTATTTCTGGTTATGTAGCAAGGATGAAGGATATTGCAAATGCATTAGGAGTAGTTGATGAAGATATTGAAGAGGACAAATTGTTAAGACAAATTCACACAGGTTTGAGAGGAGATGAGAAATGGAAGCCTTTCATTCTATCCATTGAATTGTCACTAGATCATTTCACTCCCGATTTGAATTAGTTGCTAGGACATATGCTAACCTTTGAGCACGATATCAAAGGTGATGTTGATAAAAGTATAGGTCAAGCAATCTATTCAAAGGACAAGAAGAAGATTAGCAAAGGCAAGCAACAATTGAATGAAGATGAAGGCCCTACTAGTCAAGCTAACTTCCTAAGAGGAAGAGGACGTGGCAAAGGAAGAGGAAGAGGTAGAAGCAATAAAGATGGTGTCAAAGCTTGCTAGATTTGTGGTAAGATTAATGATTTAGCTCATGAATGTTGGCATAAAAATCATAATGGTGGAGAATATAATCAAAACTTTAATTCAAGAGGAAGAGGTAATAGAAATCAGAGAGGTAATTTTAGAGGTAGAGATAGTAGAGGTTTCTTTGGAAGAAATGCAGGTAGAGGCTTTCAAAGTCAATCCTACAATAATACCTACTACAACTATGCTTCAGATTAGAAAGAGGGTTCAACCTTAATTATGAATGCAACTTGTGAAAGACAAAGTGAAGATCAAAGAATTTTCTACATAGACTCAGGATGTAGCAATCACCTGAGTGGCAACATAGCTTTGATGATTGATTTGGAGAATAAGGTGAGTAATCATGTAGTTCAAAGAGGGATAATACAAAGCACAATGTGGAGTCCATTGGATCTATAAAGGCCAAGGATGGAAGTGTTGATATATTTAGGTAGTGATGTGTGTGAACACTCTAGGACCGGCGGGGCACTTTTTTCCCTCTTTAGGAGGTTTTTTTTCCTCGGCTTGTATATACGCCTATAACCCTAATGGGCTACTTATCTTTGTACATTCTCTAGTAATACATTCAGTATTGTGTGTTGTGCTCCAAGCTTCTTCTCCTTCCTTGTTCTATTTGCATGCTTCCGCAGACGTCTATCTCCAACAATGGTATCAGAGTAGGTCCTCACTTCATCTAGGGTGCCATCGACACTCCTCCGTTTGCAGTCTCAGAATCGCACAAATTTTGGTGAGCATACTCAGCATGTTTTCGAGATCAAAACTGCTTCGCTCTGTGGTGTCGAAATCACAATCTGAGCTCGTTTCGGCCTTCGAATGCACTATCGTAGTGCTTGTGCAGTCTATTTCGTCCTTTTGTGCCAAAAGTATATACCAGTTTCTATTTGCCAGTATAAGCGTCTCAAAGTCTGCTACAGGTCTAGCAGAATTCATCTCGCTAGTTCTGTTCAACTTCTTGAGATACAATCAATTTTCTGCATCAAGGTATTTTAGTCACCGGCCATGGCTGAAAGCAGTCATGTATTCCGTATGTTGGCTGTTGAGGATAAGTTGGATGGTACTAACTACCCATTGTGGGCTTATATCATGCGACATGTATTGGTTGCAAAAGGACTGGGGAACATTGTGCAGGGTGTCGAAAAACGTCCTATCACACCTGCAACTGTTACAACTGTAGGTACTGAAGCTAATGCAGAAGGTGTCAAAGATGATGATATTCTGCATATTCCTGTTTGTGCTGCGGTTTTTGCTGCACCTACTCTAGAGCAGATTCGCTCGGATTCGCCCAGTCACATGCATTGATAGCTTTGTCTGTCAAACGTGCCATTTTTCGTCACATTCACTCTTGTAGAACAGCTAAGGATGCTTGGGACACACTTACCACATTGTACCAAGCTAGGAATGAGGATCGTGTTGCTTACCTCCAAAAACAGTTGGAGAGTGAGCACATGAATGAAGGTGATTCTATGGACAGTTTCCTAACGAAGATCAAAGATTTGAAGGAACAGTTGATTTCTATTGATGATGTTATACCAGATAGCTCACTTGTGCAGACCGTTCTGAATGGTCTTCCTGATTCATATCAGAGTTTTGCTTCTACTATTGAGTTGATGATGAAAGGCAATCCGAATGCCTTACCATTTGAGGAGTTAGTCTTTGTTTTGTTGCAAGAAGATCAGTCTAGGCAGAACAGGTCCATTAGGCGAGTTGCAGATCAAGCTTTCCTGGCTAGTCAGAAGGGCAAAGGAAAATGGAGCTCTTCAACTAGTAAGCAGAAATCTGCTAATTCTGCATATTCGAAGAAGGAAGATAAAGATGAGAAGAAATCAGAAAAGCAGAAATTGTTTTGTAAATACTGTAAAGGGAATAATCATATCATAAAGAACTGTCCAAAACTGGCTGCTCAAGAGGCAAAGAAGAAAGAGGCTGGAATGGTTGTTGCAGAGGCCTCTACACCAAAAATAGAGTCTGCTAATCTTGTGCAGGAAGAAGAATGGGCGTTTACTATTGTCTATAGTTTTGACCCATCTTCTCATGAGTAGTGCATGTCTGCAGTAGACTCAGATGTTTGGTATTTTGACAGTGGGGCGACCAAACATATTACCTCGCAGTGCAGTTTCTTCTCTTCACTCGAGCCTGCCCCTACAAGGAATACTGTTACATGTGCCAACAACTCCTCTTATCCTGTTATGGGAGTTGGTAAAGATCATTTTGAATACTTCCGATGGTAGTTCTTTCACTTTGTCAGATGCTTTATTTGTGCCAGGGATCAAGAAGAACCTGTTATCAGTTTCTGCATTAGCCAAGATTGGCTTGGTTGTGAAATTTGTTGATGACAGGTGTACAGTTCATGATGTGTCAAATGTCAATGTGATTATTGCTTTTGGAATTTTATGTCGTGGGCTGTATAAGCTCATAGACTATGAAAGATCTGTAAATGATTTGGCATGTGCAGTAAATGATTCTCAGGCTATGTCAGATGCAAAGTTTTGGCATGCACGCTTTGGTCATCTGAATTTTGCTAGTTTGCTACGCATGCAGAAATCTGAAATGATGTCCTCTTTGCCCAAACTTGAGGCACCTAAAAAGCATGTTTGTGAAGGCTATATTCTGGGAAAAATGCAGCGTTCATCCTTTCCAAAAGATGGTTGAGTTTGGGCTACTCAGAAATTGCAGCTTGTACATAGTGATGTCTGTGGTCCTATGCAGACACCTTGTTTTGGGAATTATCTTTACTTCGTGACTTTCTATCGATGATTTTTCTAGGCATGCATGGGTATATCCATTGAAGGCAAAGTCCGAAGTGTTCATGTGCTTGAAACAGTTTTTGGTTTTGGATGAAAATCTGTCAGCATGTAAAATGGGCACCCTCCGTTCTAATCGAGGGGGGGAATATATGTCTTCTGATTTTAATGCATTTCTGGCTGAACGTGGGATAAAACACAAGTGTACAGTGCCATATACACCTCAGCAGAATGGAGTTACTGAATGAAAGAATAGGTCACTCATGGAGATGGCGAGGTGTATGGTCAAGAGTCAAGCTTTACCACATAGTTTCTGGCTTGAGGCTGTCATGTGTGCAGCATATGTACTTAATAGGTGTCCCACTAAAGCGCTGCAGTCTATCACTCCATATGAGGCTTGGCCTGATCGCAAGCCATCTATTGCTCATCTGTGTGTTTTTGGTTGTTTGGCATATGCATTAGTGCCTGAACAACATCACAGAAAATTGGATGACAAAGCAGTAAAATGTATTTTTGTTGGGTACAGTTCTAAAAGTAAAGGCTATCGTCTGTATCAACCACAGACTAAATGCATTCTGGTTAGCCATGATGTTGTTTTTGTGGAACATGCTATTCAGCCATTGCTTTCATGTACTAAGGAGACATCTGTTAGCTCCAAAGACATGTATGATACTTTGCTGCCTCTTTTTACAGGTGGACAGTCTAGTGCTGGTCCTAATGAGGCAACTTCTCAGCCTTTGCAGGTTTCATGTGATGATGCAGATCATTCCATTTCTGATGTAGATTTACATGATGCACTAGTTGATGAGAGAGCTGATATTGAGCAGGCAAAAACTATGCCAAAATGGTTAGTGCAGACTTTGCGTGACAGCAAATTAGATGCACCTCTATCATATCATACTCGTTCAGGCTCTCATAGTGCCTCTTTTGCATCAGATTGCTATGATATGGCTGCATCTAGTCTCTGTGATGAGAATGAGCCTGTTTCATTTGATGAAGCACAAAATTCAGAAAATTGGATGGCTGCTATGCAATCTGAATATGATTCAATAATGAAGAATGGTACTTGGTCTTTATGTGACTTGCCTCCTGGCAAGAAGGCCATTGGCACTAAGTGGGTATACAAGCTGAAGCGTAAGCCTTGTTGAAAATTATGGTACATGTGCAAGCTCCAATTGTGAGGCTTGACACATACTCACCTCTCATTTATTACCTCTTCATCATTTATGTAATTGTTGTAAGCTCAATATGAAGCTAGCCCTTGAAAATGTAAAGCCTACACTCCTAACCTTAGAGTGGAGTGTTAAATTAAAAAAGGGAAAAGTTATTTATGGCTTGAATAAAAGCCATAATATGTTACAGAGATGGAATACACAAAAAAGTCATGACCTTATCCATATGGAGTGATGTGAAGCATCAAAAGCCACCCAAGGAAATGGAAAGGCAAAGGACATGAAGTGAAAGGTCAAGAGGTGAGAGAAGATGAAAGGGTAGGTGAAAAGTCCCATGCCCATAGATCTATATAAAGAGCTCATTTGAACGTGAAACTTTGTGGAGATGAGAAGGAGATGGTGTAGAAGCATATGATGGTCATTCTCTCACCAGTGGATATCAGAAGGTACCTCATTTGGATGCTACTACGCATAAAGGTATTCCAGCTGCATACCTTTTCTATACACAGCCACCTTGTGAAGGTCATATCTCTCTATGTACTTATCCAATTAATGCATATGATATCTTGTTGGAAAGATTATCTCTCATAATATCTGTATCTCAAATATCATTGTCAGATGGTATTCCTTTAGGTACTGAGAACATTTCTTGTGAATCTCAGTTTTCTACTTAACCTGAGATGATAGGTAGCCTAACTTTATGCAGTTGGTTGCCTAGTCAAATGAACTCCAAATGGATCGTCTTTAGCTTGTTGGAAAGCTAAGCACGTCTACTATGTGGGAAAAAAAATTTTAGAGTCATTGAATCTCTGAGTTATGACTGAATCAGATTTTAGTAAGCATGTGTCTTACATGGCAGATTCTAGAAGAGGTTCTCTAACTTCTGCTGCATCTATTGGAGTGTATTGGAGTGAAATTTCTCCACATTTTGATATCAGAGCCTTGATTTTAGAGCATTGGGAGTGGAGCCCATGGATGTGTAAAGAGATGTTGAAGAAGATGCAGAGATGACAAAGGAAAGCTTGGAGCTATCATGCTCATTGGAAAGCTATGGAGATAAAGCTTTTGGTATGTAAGAAGATTTTGTTGCTTTCTGTTAACTGAAGTCCAACACTCTCTTGTCCTACTCTCAAATACGTATTCTTGATGATTGAGGCATGCTATAAGTGGTACTAATCTCTTGGATGAAGATTTATGAGCATCCTATAGAAGGAGATGAAGATTAAAGCAAAGAATCTTGGATGCACAACTATGAGTTGTATGTGATCATTGTATGGATGCTTTGGACATTGCACTCAATTGAATGAAGTGCAAGTTTTGATTATGTACATGGCGGAAGGTTTAAGCTTTTATGTAAGCTTGATGGTAGCATTATATTTATATGCATTGGTATATGCTTTTGTATGCATGCATATGAAGTTTATGATCAAAATGTATGATGATTTTGGACAGCCATGCTTAGGCTGAATATAAGTTGAATTTTGAGTTGATGATTGATGTCTATCATGAAAGAATGTATGCACATGTGGTCAAGAAGAATATATATGTATGATCCATGATGTGTGGATGAGTAACATGCTATTTTATAAAGCCTATACAAGTTGAAAATTTGCAGGTTTATGTAGCCATATAAATTGGCATAAAGTGGGCTGAAGATAAGCTCAAATGATTGTTGATTTGCATGCATGCTTATATGTGATTGTTAGTGTGATATTGAAGCACTAAAGGTTTGTCATGTTTAGCCATAGATGAGCTGAAAGTAAATGTGTTTGGATCCCATGAACATTGGTAAGATGCAAGGCTGCCATGTATGAATTTTGTTGAAGAAACACTCACAAATTTGACAAACATACATAAAAAGAGAAAAAGAAGGAAGCAGAATCAGAGAAAATCAAAAGCCTTAGTGGAAGGATAAATCCACGACCGTTATGTACAGTACAGAATCTCCCAGGATCAGAATACGGTACGCCGAATCAAACTCAACATAGAGAGAACGTGCAAAGGAATAACTGAAGGGAAGTGCGAACAAGAACGTGCTTAAGAAGAGCGTGCAGTATAAATAGGAGCACAAACAGAAGAAAAAGAGCGGAAGTGTGTATGTGCGAGAATAGAGAATAGAGATATAGCAGATGCGCAGAGACGCAGAGTTATAGACAGAAGACGCCATAGATAGCGTATGTAGAAGAAGACACCAGAGATCGCGTATGTATAGATGAATAACAGAAACCTGAGATATCGGGTATTCATGTGAGAGAGATGGTAATAAGAAACTACTCAGTATAGGAGAGTTTCTGTAGCTTGAGCAAGAAGAGGCCAAGCTTACTTGTACACATCTTCTCTAATAGAAAACACATGTTCATGTGGATGTTTGTGCGTATTGTTTGTGTGCGGAAGAAACAGAGTATGTTTTAAAGTTAGTTAACAGTTAACATTTTCTCAGTAACCGCATTCTCGATCAGTTGCAGTTCTTACTGTAAAAGTATTTTTCGGTAGAAGAACGAAGTAGATCTCGCAGAGTAATGCGAAGTTTTGTATGAGAGATAGCTCATCTTGTAGCTAGACATCTCTACTTTCAGTTAATCAAAGTTTCCGGTGGAAAAAGATATCTATACACAGTACAAAGTGTGACCGAAAAAGGTCGTCTGAACTAGTGGAGTTTTTTCTTAAACTTCAGAAAGTGTTCAGAAAGTTTAGGAAGCTTTTGCGCCACTTCCTTACTTCATGTATGTTTGCTTGAAGTAATTATAAACAGAATTGAAGTTCATTCCGGTACAATTCCGGTACGACTACGGTGTCAGTCCAGTGACAGTCCGGTGAAGTTTCGGTGATGTTTTCCAGTGAATTTAGAAGCGCAGTCTTATATGTTGAGCGCTAGACTTTGCTAAGCTATTGATTGATTACAGAGGTGTTCTGAATCACTCTAGCTTAGTTCTTCTTGGGCGTGGCGATTTCCGTAGGCTTACTAAGGTTCAGCCTTCGTCGCGTCGTCAAGGAGTGGTATCAGAGAGAAGAAGTATACCACATTTTCCGCTACAGTGGTATCAGAGCTAGGCATATCTAATCAGAGCCCAGAGTATTCACCATTATTGGAAACAAGAGCTAGTTAACCACAACGAGTGGAACCAGAACGAGAAAGATTGTGAAGAGCAGAAAGATTCTCAAAAGCTCACCGAAAGTAACAGAGACAAGAAGATCATGGCAGACCATGTTACTATTGATAAGCTGGACAGAGATAATTATCCCGCATGGGTAATGCGCATGGAAACCTTACTTATGAGTAAGGACTTAATGATGTACGTGACCGGAGAAGAAATGAAGCCGACTTTTGAAGATGATAGTCAACCGGAAAAAGAAGAATTAGAGGCCCTGAAGCTGTGGCAGAAGAAAGATGCAATGGCAAGAGCCTACATCTATAATACCGTAACAGACCATCTACTACCGCATATTAGAGTTCTAGAGAAAGCAGAGGACATATGGAGTGCATTGGAAGATCATTTCCAAAATACTACGAAAGCCAGGAAGGCTAGCTTATGGTCCGAATTTACGACATTCAAAAAGAAGTCGAGTCAAAGCATAAGTGACTATGTCACTAAAATGAAGGATCTAGCAGATAGTCTTGGATCCATAAATGAAGAAGTCGAAGATCATAGATTGATAGCGCAAGTGCTCACAGGTTTAAGAGGAGATGAAAGGTGGAAACCCTTCGTATTATCAATTGAACTTTCTCTAAATCATTTTGTGCCAGATTTAAATCAGTTGCTTGGTTTGATGCTCACATATGAGCAAGACCTGAAAGGAGATGCAGATAAAGAACAAAGCTCTGCAATGTACATGAAGAACAAAAAGAAAGACAAAGGTAAGACAAAAGACGAAGAAGAGTCAAGTTCTCAGGCCTATTACGCAAGAGGTAAAGGCACTGGTAGAGGAAGAGCAAGAGGTTTTGGAAGAGGAAGAAGTAACCAGAATACCAACAAGAAAGCTTGCTGGATCTGTGGACTCAGTAATCACTTGGCTCATGATTGCTGGCACAATCAACAAGGATAAAATCAAAATCAAAACAGTAATATCAGAGGCAGAAGCGGGAGATATCAAAGAGGAAGACAAAATCAAAGAGGAGGCTATGGTAGAGGTGGAATAAGAAGTTGGGGACAGAATCAATCCTACAACACCACCTACAACAACTACGCAAACGACACGCAGAATGAAAGTCATACATCGTTGATGATGAACTCTATCAGCACATCGGAAAATGAAGACCTAAAGGTATTTTACATTGATTCTGGATGCTCTAATCATTTGTCAGGAAATATAGAACTAATGTCAGAACTAGAAAAAGGTAGTTCTAGTCACACTGTTCAAACAGGTGACAATACGAGACATAGCGTACACTCAATTGGAAAAGTGAAATGCAAGAGTGGAGCAGATTTGCTAACCAATGTTTTGTATGTTCCAACAGTACCGGAAAATTTGATTAGTGTGGGACAGATAGTTGAGAAAGGTTTTCAGGTCAGATTTACAAATAAAGGTGTATTTGTAGAAGATCCCAAGAACGGATACAATCAGATCGTTTCTGGAAAGAAAGAAGGAAGACTCTTTACTTTAAGAGTACAAGGGAACATTGGCCAAGCGTTGCTCACACATGGAGAAAAGGTAATTACAGAACTTGATTTATGGCATAAGAGATTGGGTCATTTCAATGAAAAAGGAATTAAAGCTATGATAACGAATCAGTCAGTATTGGGATTACCAAATATACAGAATCAACATATGATTCATAAGTGTGAAGCATGTCAGTTGGGAAAGGCCCATAGGCTACCTTTCCAGAAGAAAGGATTCAAACATGATGAAGTACTCGAGCTTATTCATACAGATGTATGGGGGCCAACGAAAGAAGGATCAATTAGCGGATCAAGGTACTATGTTCTATTCATTGATGACTCCACAAGGTGGATAACTCTTTATGTTCTGAAAGAGAAATCAGAAGTATTCGGAGCTTTCAGGCATTTTCATGCATATGCTGAAAGACTTACCGGACGAAAACTTAAAAGACTGAGGTCTGATGGAGGGGGAGAATACTTCTCCCGAGAATTCAATGACTATCTTTGGAATGCAGGTATTAAAAGAGAAATAACCTGCAGATATACACCACAACAAAATGGAGTAGCAGAAAGAAGGAACCGAGTTCTAGTCGAGTTCGCACGAGCTATCCTAAACGAAAAAGATTGTCCAAATTATCTTTGGGCTGAAGCTGTAAACACAGCCACATACTTGGTAAACAGATTACCATGTACAGCATTGGAAGGAATGACCCCTTATGAAGCTTGGTGGGGAAAGAAGCCAACACTTGATCACTGCAAAGTGTTTGGATCAGTAGCGTATGCCTATGTACCGTCTCAACTCAGACATAAGCTTGAACCAAAAGCAGAGAAATATGTGTTCGTCGGATATGATGAAAAGCAGATGGGATACAGGTTATGGAATCCTCTAACCAAACAATTTACTGTGTCCAAAGATGTTACGTTTGATGAACAGAAAAGCTGGTATGCAGATCAAAATCATACGAGTGAAGAATTCAAAGAAGAAATAAAAAGAAGAGAGAAAGGGAAATCAATTGTTCAGGTAAACAGAGATGAAAATCATATGCAGGCAAGTACGTCCAGGAATGGATCAGGTATGAGAAACGAAGATGAAGACGTGTATTCAGATACACATGAAGAGTTTGAACCAAGAAGGTCAAACAGGAATAGAAGACAACTAGAAAGGTACTCGTATGATACGTCATACATAACTCAGAAAGACTATGCATATATGGTCAAAGATGATGAAGAACCACAGAGCTATAATGAAGCAAAAGGCAAGAAACAATGGGAAGAAGCAATGGAAGAAGAAATCAGCGCACTGGAGGAGAACAAGACATGGGAACTTGTTTCGAAACCAAATGGTAAGAAAGTAATCGGAAATAAATGGGTGTTCAAAATAAAGAAATTTGCAGATGGAAGGATAGCCAGATACAAAGCGAGGCTGGTAGTCAAAGGCTATGCCCAGACGCATGGCATAGATTATGACGAGACGTTTAGTCCGGTGGCAAGGATGTCAACCATAAGGACAGTGATTGCTGTAGCAGCATCAAAAGGATGGAAGCTAAGTCAACTAGACATAAAGAACGCATTTCTGAATGGATACATTTCTGATGAAGTGTACATGGAACAACCTGAAGGGTTCGAAAGTTCCAGATACCCAAACTTTGTTTGCAGGCTAAGAAAAGCACTTTATGGACTGAAGCAAGCTCCAAGAGCTTGGAATTACAGACTTGTCAAATATCTAAACGAACTTGGATACCAAAGTTCGAAGGCAGACGCAAGTCTACTCATAAAGAGAACAGAAGAAGGTATGATCTACATTTGTATTTATGTAGACGACTTAATAATCACAGGAACATCAGATGAAGGGATTACAGAAGTGAAGAAACTACTCGAAAGAGAATTCAAGATCAGTGACCTAGGAAAGTTGTCATACTTTCTAGGAATGGAAATCACATACACAGATCATGGTGTATATGTGACACAAGAAGGGTATCTCCTAAACTTACTGAAGAAGTTTAATATGGAGAATTGCAGAGAGGCTTCAACACCGCTTGAAGTAAACCATAAACTCAGCAAATATAGTGGAGCCGAGTTTAAAGATATGAAGAAATATCAGTCATTAGTAGGAAGTTTAATCTATGCTACGCTAACAAGACTGGATCTTAGTTATGCAGTAGGAGTTCTCTCACAGTTTATGCATTGTCCGACTGATCAACATTGGGTTGCAGGACAGAGAGTTCTTAGATATATTAAAAGAACTGTAAGAGAAGGATTATATTATCCTTTTACGTCTGACATAAAGCTCAGAGCATACAGTGACTCAGACTGGGCTGGAAGTCAAGATGACAGAAGATCAACACACGGGTATATGATATACCTAGGAGATAAGCTCGTAAGCTGGTGTTTGAAGAAGCAACACACAGTAGCGTTATCGTCAACAGAAGCAGAATACAAAGGACTTGTAGAAGCAGCTAAAGAACTAATATGGATGTAGACCTTGTTCAAAAGCATGGGAATTGATCAAGGTATACCTATCATACATGGAGATAATATGAGTTCATTATATATTGCAGCAAACCCAGATTTCATGCAAGAACAAAGCACATAGAAATTCAATATCATTTCCTGAGGGAAAAGGTAATGGAGAAGGAGTTAGAAATTGTATACACTCCGACAAAGGATCAGATTGCAGATATGCTAACAAAGAGTTTGGATAGAACAAAGATAAACAGATTCAAAGAAATGGCAGGTATAAAAGAAAGAAAGATATATGAAAGATCGGAAGATGTCAAATTAGTGATTGAGGGGGAGCTGTTGAAGAAACACTCACAGATTTGACAAATAGACATAAAAAAAGAGAAAAAGAAGGAAGCAGAATGAGAGAAAATCAAAAGCCTTAGTGGAAGGATAAATCCACGACCGTTATGTACAGTACAGAATCTCCCAGGATCAGAATACGGTACGCCGAATCAAACTGAACATAGAGAGAACGTGCAAAGGAATAACTGAAGGGAAGTGCGAACAAGAACGTGCTTAAGAAGAGCGTGCAGTATAAATAGGAGCACAAACAGAAGAAAAAGAGCGGAAGTGTGTATGTGCGAGAATAGAGAATAGAGATATAGCAGATGCGCAGAGACGCAGAGTTATAGACAGAAGACGCCATAGATAGCGTATGTAGAAGAAGACGCCAGAGATCGCGTATGTATAGATGAATAACAGAAACCTGTCGGGTATTCATCTGAGAGAGATGGTAATAAGAAACTACTTAGTATAGGAGAGTTTCTGTAGCTTGAGCAAGAAGAGGCCAAGCTTACTTGTACACATCTTCTCTAATAGAAAACACATGTTCATGTGGATGTTTGTGCGTATTGTTTGTGTGCGGAAGAAACAGAGTATGTTTAAAGTTAGTTAACAGTTAACGTTTTCTCAGTAACCGCATTCTCGGTCAGTTGCAGTTCTTACTGTAAAAGTATTTTTCGGTAGAAGAACGAAGTAGATCTCGCAGAGTAATGCGAAGTTTTGCATGAGAGATAGCTCATCTTGTAGCTAGACATCTCTACTTTCAGTTAATCAAAGTTTCCGGTGGAAAAAGATATCTATACACAGTACAAAAGTGTGACCGAAAAAGGTCGTCTGAACTAGTGGAGTTTTTTCTTAAACTTCAGAAAGTGTTCAGAAAGTTTAGGAAGCTTTTGCGCCACTTCCTTACTTCATGTATGTTTGCTTGAAGTAATTATAAACAGAATTGAAGTTCATTCCGGTACAATTCCGGTACGACTACGGTGTCAGTCTAGTGACAGTCTGGTGAAGTTTTCGGTGAAGTTTTCTAGTGAATTTAGAAGCGCAGTCTTATATGTTGAGCGCTAGACTTTGCTAAGCTATTGATTGATTACAGAGGTGTTCTGAATCACTCTAGCTTAGTTCTTCTTGGGCGTGGTGATTTCCGCAGGCTTACTAAGGTTCAGCCTTCGTCGCGTCGTGTAGGAGTGGTATCAGAGAGAAGAAGTATACCACATTTTCCGCTACAAATTTTGTGGATGTATCTTGTTGTGGCTAAAACCCATTGAGGTAAATATGCAAAATAAAATATATATGCTTATGTTATGATAACTAAAAGCATTTGTTTCTTGAGTTTAGATACATCAAGTGAATGCAATGCTCCTATTTATATAAGCCAAAGCTAGGTGAACAAAGCTTGGATGAAGGATGGATGCAATGCTTGGAGCCAAAGCGAAGGAACGAGCCCAAGCTAGAAGGTTGTCAAACACATAGTGTGAACACTTGAAGATTGGAACCTACGCTGAAGGTGGACAAGGTTGAAGCTTAGGATTGAGCTTCCCAACAAAGGAGGAGTAGAAGACTCCAAGGTAAGGGCTGCCATGAAGTGTTGAAGACTCAACAAGGACTTGAAGACATTCCCCAAAGTTCAAGGAGCACAAGCAAAGTGCCATGATAGAAGGAAGAGTCACTCATGCAAAGTGTGACATGTCTGAAGCAAATGAAGGTAAAGAAGACCATTTGCAATGATAAGGGCTGAGGTAAAGGTTTTGAAAAATCCACTTTGTGTGGTGGTAAGGTCCAAGAAAAATCTATGTGAATGTATTGTCAAAGGATGAGGCTAGTAAGACCACCAAAAGAGAGTGGCAAGCCAAATGTAAAGGCAAATAAGACCGCCAAAGAGATTGGCAAGCCTATGGAAAGTAAGACCATTCAAAGAGGAATGGCAAGCCATATGTAAAGGCAAGTAAGACCACCCAAGAGGAGTGGCAAGCCTATGGCAAGTAAGATCATTCAAAGAGGAATGGCAAGCCTATGTGAGGGAAAGTAAGACCATCCCAAGAGGAATGGCAACCCTTGTTAGGTGCAAGAGGCACCATTGATCACATTCACATTTCTTGTGTTGTTTTGTAGGTGATGAAGAAAGCTTGGAAGATGTGGAAGCTAGAAATGCTTCACATGAAAGGAACTCATGAAAGAGTTCATACATGGTCAGTCCATTTATGATTTTGCAGGTCTAAAATCAGCCATGAAGAATGAAGTAAAGATTATGAAGCAAGGGGGAGTTAGCTTGCAAGGATTGAAAGATCCAAAAAGAGTCCAAAGAAGACAAAGTGGATTCAAAACAAATTTCAGATTTGGAAGAGCCAAAGAAAGAGTATGAGCAGCCATCAACGGTAAATCAAAGCACTAGGAGGAGCCACCTACATTGAAGGAGTGGTTAGGAGAGCAAAGAGCAACCATAGAAAAAGACAAAGATGATCCAAAGACAAAGGAGGATCAAATCATAGCATGCAAGCCTAGAAGACATGAAGACATGAAGACATGAAGCCATGAAGCCATGAAGGTACAAAGAGAGGACAACAAAGAAGAATAGAGTGAAGCAACAAAGGTATATGAAGCCAAGGTGATCTCATTTCATTCTATGAGTTTCTATGAAGCATGTTTATGCTAGGGTTTGAGGAAGAATCTCATGAAGAGCCAAAGAAGCAAGCACAAAGCTGAAAAGAAGCCAAAGGAGCTTGGGAGCAAAGGAGGGAGATCACCAAACTATCAATCAAAGGAAGAGATACAAGGGCAAAAGAAGCAAAGAGAGAAGAGGACAAGAATTGGAGAGTAGCATGGACTCCCAATTGTAGCTTGAGGGGGAGTGTTGAAAATTATGGTACATATGCAAGCTCCAATTGTGAGGCTTGACACATACTCACCTCTCATTTATTACATCTTCATCATTTATGTAATTGTTGTAAGCTCAATATGAAGCTAGCCCTTGAAAATGTAAAGCCTACACTCCTAAGCTTAGAGTGGAGTGTTAAATTAAAAAAGGGAAAAGTTATTTATGGCTTGAATAAAAGCCAAAATATGTTAGAGAGATGGAACACAAAAAAAAGTAATGACCTTATCCATATGGAATGATGTGAAGCATCAAAAGCCACCCAAGGAAATGGAAAGGCAAAGGACATGAAGTGAAAGGTCAAGAGGTGAGAGAAGATGCAAGGGTAGGTGAAAAGTCGCATGCCCATAGCTCTATATAAAGAGCTCATATGAATGTGAAACTTTGTGGAGATGACAAGGAGATGGTGTAGAAGCATATGTTGGTCATTTTCGCACCAATGGATATCAGAAGGTACCTCATTTGGATGCTACAACGCATAAAGGTATTCTAGCCACATACCTTTTCTATACACAGCCACCTTGTGAAGGTCATATCTCTCTATGTACTTATCCAATTAATGGATATGATATTGTTTTGGAAAGCTTATCTCTCATACTCTCTATATCTCAAAAATATTTGTTAGATGATATTCCAGTAGGTACAGAGAACATTTCTTGTGAACCTCAATTTTCTACTTAACCTGAGATGATAGGTAGTCTAACTTGATGCAGTTGGTTGCCTAGCCAAATAAACTCCAAATAGAGATTTCTTTAGCTTTTTGGAAAGCTAAGCACGTCTGCTGTGTGTGGACAAAATTTTAGGGTCATTGGATCTCTGAGTTGTGACTGAATCAGATTTTAGTAAGCATGTGTCTTATAGGGCAGATTCTAGAAGAGGTTCTCTAACTTCCGCTGCGTTTATTGGAGTGTATTGGAGTGAAATTTCTCCACAAACCTGATGGTACAATTGATAGGTTTACAAGCCAAGATGCTTGGCTTCAGGGGGAGCTCTTGGTGCAAATCCAAGCCTTCACATTTGGCTAGACCTTGAAGAAACTTTTTGATGGCTCATATGAACCATACCTTGTATTAGCTTAATGATTTACCATTATAAAAAAATGTTTATACCTTTGAAGAATCTTGTAAAAGGCTACAAAATCGTGGAGGTAGATAGAACATTAGTTACGAATTTGGATTGAGAAAATATCTCATGATCAATGGGATCATTTTTTGGTGGGAGGCAAGCTTGAATTCAAATTCAAATTTGGAAGAAGATAGTTATAAAAGGACTTTGAAAACTCACGGCTTTAGTGCCTTCTCTCGGAGCTCAATTACTGATCATTTGTAGAGGTTGAGTAGCATACATCATTGCTCGCTCATGTCATTATCATTGGGCATCATCATAGTGCCAACGCTCTTGTAAAATCATGTGCCATAATAGATATCTTTCATTGATCATTTATGATCAAATCTCTGCTATTTCTACTCAGAACAATGTACTTGGGATGACCATATCTCAGTGATTTCTTCACCATTTTTCATGTTCTATAGCTTGCTGGAACCGATCAAAGTCTATTTCATGCTACCAAATTTTCAAGGCATTTGCTTCAGTCAATTTGGAGAAATTCGCATCAAAGTGCTTTCTGGTCATTCTCTATATAGTTCCTAAAATATCGGGTAAGCAGCCAATTGCTAACTTGATTGCTCAGTGTATGGTTTATCATTTTAAGTATTAAAATTGTAATCATTAGCTATCTAAGCTAATTAGATACCCTCAAAATAATTTTTACCAATTGCTATTGTGTTGTGAGCACTGAGCAAAATATCCAACAGGTATCAAGACCAAAATAGCAAGTTTTGAGTGACTAGCTATTTGCAAAGTTATCTGTTTTGATCTAATTGTTTGAAGCATCAACTCGAAAGTACATAGGTGCTTATTTTGTGTCACTTGCAAGCTAAGAGGGCCTACTACATAATCGTGAAGTTAAATAGGGCACATACAAAGCAACTATTGGCAGTACCACCTCACTTCCTAGAGGTATCCATCCATCTCTTCCAACATAATTCAATGCCCCGCATTGAATAGCACCAACTATTGGACAAACTCAATTCTAATTACCAAGAGAACTCACCCAATCGTGGATCAATATAAAGTATTCTGATAATGCTTTTTATGAGGAGGTGGTCGGGTACTCTGTTTGGATTTCACTCCATGTGAATCACCCAAGCCTTTTTCTATTTCTGGCCTTTCACCTCTTTGCTCTTCCACATCATCAATATTTTATCCTAGAGATCCTAGATTTCCCTTGTCCTGAAGGTGAGATGGAACCATGGGTCAAATTCAGGGAATGTAGTTGACTTCACATTGTCATTCACTACAATCCCTACCTCTATTAGGCACACACACACACACACACACACACACACATATATATATATATATATATATATATATATATATATATATATATATATATATATATATATATATATATATATATATATATACACATGAAGATCCATATACATCACACACACATGCATACATACACACATGTATACATATACATGCATTCATAGTTGTAAACACACATTCCGCTACATACACATCATACACACATCCACACATCCACACATGCTTATACAGATACGCATGCATATATCACACACATGCACACACATACATACACGTGAAATGCATGTGTTTATACTAACACATGCATACACATATGCATGAATACCCATATTCATGCACACACACACACACACACACACACACACATATATATATATATATATATATATATATATATATATATATATATATATATATATATATATATATATATATATATATATATATGTATGTGTATATATATATATATATATATATATATATATATATATATATATATATATATTATATATATATATATATATATATATATATATATATATATATATATGTATATATATATATATATGCATACATAGACATGCATATATCAAACTCACATACATACATACATACACACACACACACACACACACATATATATATATATATATATATATATATATATATATATATATATATATATATATATATATTTATATATATATAAATACATACACATGCATATGTCACACTCATATCCATATACATAGACATGTATCACACACATGCATACATGCGTGGGAGAGATTTTTGTCCTCTAAAATAAAGGTATATACAAAATAGTAGGCATACCCCCGAGCTTCATGTTCTAACTTAAAAGAATATATTTTCATCTCTACAGTCGGATTCACCTCATATTCCATTTGAAAAAAGTGGAATCTACTATCTGATACCCATAAAAATAATTCAACTAAATATTTCAGATTGTGGATCTATAAGGAGCCCTTTTGTCTATTTCCAATACCATTCCTCAAAATTCATTGGTTTTGGTCAGTGATCTATTTTGAATCTCATTAAAATGAATGACTTCTATTTTTTGTCATAGTGGATGATAGTCAGGCAAGAATCATTGATGTTGAAGATAAATATTTTTTTGAGATTCTTAGTATAAATTGATCTCAACCAATCACCACAATAAGGAAAATCATTATATCCCTTACTAGATATTCTTGTATAAATTGATCTCAACCAATCACCACAATAAGGAAAATCCTTATAAATTGATCTCAACCAATCAAAATATAACTAGATTAACTGACATGAAATGGTATATATATTAACTAGAAAATTACAACATTACCTCAATAGATGCCATGTCTTGGAAAATCGTGTATAGTCTAAGACACAATTGCACAAATCATAATGTGTCTTTGATTCATGCTTTTCGATACACAATGATATTAATACCTCTCCATAACTCTTGGAGATCATCAATGAGAGAAGGAAGATATACATTCATGTCTTTAACTTTTCTTTATCCTGGGATTAAAAGTGAAAGCATTAACTATTCTTTTTAATGCTAAGGTACAGCAAGAGATTGTAGTTGATGACTACCACTCGCCATGGTGGCCATTTAGTAGATTTCATAAAAAAAGGATTAATCGCATCTAATGTAACATGTAACTTAAGATTGTATGGATCTCGTAAAAAAATAGGCCATCTAGAATCAATATATTGAAAAGATGCACTATTCATTGGAATTCCCATTACTCCATGAGTACTTATATGATTAGATTCCCATGTCAAAGCTTGGATAATTCAAGTCTTTGAAACATATGTTTAATTCATGAAGATAATGGAAAATTTCTCAATACCTTTTTGGGATTTGACCCTCATCATCCTCCTATTCAGGAGGCTGACATTCCTGCTTATACCTTCTCTCTGATGAAGTGATAATGTACCTCAATATGCTTTGTTCTAGCATGAAAAATAGGGTTCCATGCTAACTGTATGATGCTAAGATTATCACAATAGATGGTGATAGGCTTTTACACTTCCACACCTAAATTTGCAAGTAACATCTCCAGCCATGATGCCTCACATGCTGCCATTGCCGCACCTCTATACTCAACCTCTATACTCGACAAACCAATAGTGGGTTGCTTCTTGCTGCTCCATGTAATAGTTGCACTTCCAAGTGAGAATAGAAAGCCACTAGTAGATCTTCTATCTGGAATTCCACCAGCCCAATCTGCATCGGTGTATCCATGAACGCGCAAATCTACACCAGCTTCATAAAACAATGCATAATCCAAAGTAGCACTCACATAACGTAGAGTGCATCTCAGAGCATCCAAATGGGGCATCCTGGGAACGTGCATAAACTAACTTTCAAGCCCAATAGTATAGCTTAAATCAGGCCTTGTAATTGTGAGATATATAACACTAACCACAATTTTCTTGTACATAGTAGCATTTTCCTTGAATGCTTCACTTGATGTAGTATCCAAATTCAAATTCTAATCTAATGGCATAGAAATTGGCTTACAATCATCCATACCATATTTTTGCAGCATATTCAAGGCATATTGCCTTTGCGACATCCATATACCTGTTTTTGTATGTATAAACCCAATGCTCAAGAAGTAGTGCAACACACCAAGATCTTTCATGTCAAATTCGTGCATAAGAAGTTGCTTTACCTCTTTGATGCCTTCTTCATTATCACCACCTACAATCAAGTCATCAACATAGATAGCCACAATTGTGATGCCATCATCACCCTTCCTTGCGTATAGTGAATGATGTGCATCACACATAGAAAACCCAATGGTGGTTAAGTAATTAGAAATCCTTGCATGCCATGCACGAGGAGCTTGCTTCAGCCCATACAAAGCCTTTTGCAACCTCCAAACAGATTCTGGATGCTTTGAATCTTCATATCCTTGTGGTTGCTTCATGTATACTTTTTCTTGTAACTCACCATGTAAGAAAGCATTCTTCACATCCATCTGATGCAAAGTCCATCCTTTTGTTGTAGCTAATGCAACAAGTGTTCTAACAGTAGGCATTTTAGCTAGAGGGCTAAATGTTTCCTCATAATCAATGCCATATGTTTGTGCATATCCTTTTGCTACCAATCGTGCTTTGTATCTGCTTATGCTACCATCAGCATTGTGCTTTACCTTGTAAACCCACTTACAGCCTATGGCTTTCTTCCCTTGCGGTAATGGAACCAGCTTCCATGTATCATTTCCATAAAGCACAACCATCTCCTCATCCATAGTCTTTATCCAATCTGCATTTTCAATTGGATCTTCAAAACAAGAGGGTTCAGCATCTTGTATTACCTTTGTCATGTAGGCACAATGATGAGCCATATAACTATCATACATCAATCATTGTACTGAATTCCGCATCCTCCTAGATCTTCTTGGTCCTGGATCACTTCTCCTTGTATCATCTGCATGTGGTTTTCTTACTCTTGGAGACTTCACACAGGGCAATCCAAGTTCCTCATCAAGACTCTTTTCTGAACTACTTGAATGTCCATCAATGTTTTCAAAACCTGCACATGTTTTACTACCAGCAAAAAGCTTTTCTTTACCTTTCTTGAATGTATTTGATGAATTTTCTGGACTGAAATTTCCACGCAATCTTCCACTCCATGAATTTGAGTTGGAACTATTGCTTGGTGATGAATCTGGTCCACCCAAAACTTGATATTCTGCACTTGCTTTTTCAACATCTTCTTTGTCATTTGGTTCAAGGTTCAGTTCTTCTTTGGCATCTACATAGAAGCTTGACATTTCATCAAATAACACATCTCTGGTCACCTTCACTTGTCGTGTGAGTGGGTTATAACATTTATATCCCTTTTGCTCAAGGGAGTATCCAATGAAGACATATTTTTCTGCTTTTGGATCAAGCTTTGTCCTTAGCTCATCTCGAACATGTACATATGCAATACAGCCAAAAACTTTCATATGTGATAAGTTTGGCTTTTTACCTGTGAACTTTTCTTCAGGTGTAACTTGATGTACAACAACAGTTGGAGTTCTCTTCATAATGTATACAACCGTATGAACAACTTCTGCCTAATAACAATGAGGCATATTCTTCTCAGCCATCAAGGCTCTTACTATTTCTCCAATATGTTTGTTTTTGCATTCAACAATGCCATTCTTTTGTGGTGTGTACCTGCATGAAAACTGACATCGAATTCCATGACTTTCAAGAAAGTTGCTGAACTCATTTGACATGTATTCACCCCCTCCATCAGACCTTAATGTTTGAATATGCTTCCCTGTCTACTTTTCCACCATAGCTTTAAAATTCTGGAAGTGAGTGAACACCTCAATCTTCTCTTTCATGAAATATACCCACACTTTCCGTGTATGGTCATCAATGAAGGTAACATAAAACCTGCAACCACCCATAGATGTGGTCTTTGTAGGACTCCAAACATCTGTATGTACTATTTCTAGCTCATTCTCACTCACATGCTTGTCATGTGGGAATGATGATCTTGACTGTTTACCAAATTGACATGCTACATATACCTTTTGCATCTTTGAAACCTTGAAATTTGGTAGTCCGTGAACAATCTCCTTTGACTGCATCAATTTCAGCCTTTGCAGATTTGCATGTCCAATTCTTTTGTGCCAGATCTTTATATCAGCAATAGCTCCTGCATCTTTTGCAAACATGGCTGCAATCATTTCAAGAATTTTCACATTTGAGGTGAACATCCTACCCACTTTGTTTCTTTTGGCAATCAATTGTCCACCCTGTTTGTACTCTTCTATATATACCATCAGCATTGAACCTGACTTGTAATCCCTAGTCAACCATTTGTCCAACAGAAACTAGATTCTTTGTTATGTTTGGAACATGCAGCACATCAGCAAAATGTTTTACCTTCCCATCCTCCATAAACAATGCTATGTTTCCTGTATGCTTGATAGGATGCGATGTATCATCACCTGTTTCAACATATCCAAGAACTCGCAATTTCTACAAACAACTAAACCGTTCTACATGACTGGTCATGTGATTTGAAGCACCTGAATCAATATACCAGACATTATCATTTGATTTTAAAACACCACCAGACATCATATTCATCATGTGATGTTGAACCATGAACAACTTCTCAGAATCATCTGCACTTGTGGATGCATACATGTTTTGCATTTTGATTCTTCAACTTGCAATCACATTCAAAGTATCCAGGTTTACCAGAATTCCAGCATCCTTTACTGTCATTACCTCAATCATTTCTTTGAAAATCTCTGCGACCTCTTTGGCTCCCCCTGCCTCAAAACTGTCCTCTTCCTCCTACATGATTCTATTGTTGACCTTGGTCTTGGTTATTGTGTCCTCTTCCACTTTCAAAACCTCTAGCTCTACCTCTTCCTCTGCCAGAGTAGAATACCTGCTCAGAAATAGATTGTCCTTGGGATTTTGAATCCTCACCAAGATTCTTTTCTTCAATAATCAGCATAGATACCAGATTAGCAAAATTTGGTATTTTCCCTAGTCTGTATAGAAGTTCTGAACTGCTTATATGCAGCTCCTAAACCACGAAGGTACACTCCCACCTTATCATCATCATCTACATTCACGCCAATAGATGCAAGTGACTCACATATGCTTTTGATTTTTAGGGTGTAGTCACTTATCGGCACACTCTTCATCTCTAATGTATGCAGCTCGTTCTTGAGTTGGAATTTCCATGCCTTTGTATTCGTCTCATACAATGCGACCAGACTGTTCCAAGCGTCTTTTAGAGTCTTGGAATCCTCTATGTGTCCAATCATGCTATCCTAAATGCTAACAGATAGCCAATACATTACCTTTCATGCTCCTTGATTCCATTCCTCATATGCTCTTAACTACTCTATAGTCCGATTCCTTTCTAGTAACTGCGGAGCATTTTCATTCTCTCCTTGAATGTACTTCCAATAGCCCTTTCCTATCAAGAAATGCATCATTCTGAATCTCCAAGCATGGAAGTTGTTCTTGGCCAGCTTATCACTCATAGGATGACTCATTCCATCTGCATTTTCCATTTCTGCAGCAATTCTCAACACTGCAAAACACTATAAGCAGCACTTCTACTTGAACACTATTGCACTATAATGTGAAAGTTCAATCTCAGAAAAACATCGTTTTCGTGTATCAATAGTACATGGAATCGCTTGAAATTCTGGATCTAGAATATATGATTGTTGCCGAACACAACGCAAGTTATGGCTTCCAAAACTAACCTAGTTTTTCTATGGGCTCCACCTTGCGGGCTCAAAATAGAGGTCAAGATGGCTTGAAAATATTTTGAGGTCTTCTAGCTTCACGGAAATTTTCGTAGCAAGCGGAGGTTGTTTGTGAATCGTGTTTTCTCCATGTCTTGCCCCATACTCTTCACCGTCACCTTCTCCATGAGCTCTCTACAACCATGCTGGCTTTGATACCATGTCACGAGGAAGGAGATAAGAAAGAGAGTTCACACACATGCTCTCACTCTCAAGGAGAAGCACACACACAGATTGAGGCAAGGAAGAATGATCTTCTTCTTCTTCTTCTTCTATTACATAAAAAGGAATGTACAAGTATGACCTAAAAACAAGAATACAGCTACTGCAATATATAAAGACCAGTACATAAGGAAAAACCTAATGTCCGCAAATGAGTGAGCTGGCAAGAAACAAATGTGCCATCACTCTCGGTAGATAAATCTAAGAAAGCTCAATGAAGTGTCCTTGATATATACTGGCGTGACTAGTATACATGTCAGAGAAATGAAAGAAGTGATATGTGTTATCCTGGATCATCACATGTTGAGCGTGATATCTCAACAGAGTCTAGCCAACTCTGGCATCTTCACTGTAGTATGTGTTGGAATAAACCTAGCCATTTTAGTTAGTCTATCCACAATTACCCATACCAAGTTATGCCCTCTCTATGTCTTAGGTAATCCGACTATAAAGTCCATGGAGATACTCCCCCACTTCCCATTAGGAATGTCCAATGGGTGGAGTCGTCCTCCAATCCTCAACCTCTCAGCTTTATTGACCTGGTATTTAGTGCACTTAAGCACATACTCTAGGACATCCTTATGAAGTCCAGGCCAGTAAAACTACCTCTTAACAAGATCATAAGTCTTGTTAACTCCTCGGTGTCCCTCACTAGCTGTGTCATAAAACTCATACAAAATATGCGGTCTCATCTCAGGATCTCTAGGGACACATACCTTACCTTTATATAACAAATATCCATCATGGACATTGTAATTCTTCCACTTGAATCCTTCTTGAGTACCCATCGATACTCCATCCTCACTAAAAACCCATATATCATGATCCCTATTCTCTATGGCTTCCCAAATCTTGGAATATGCAAGATCAAGCCTACATTTCCCTCTAATGGACTTAAGTAGATCACTAGTGATCTAAGTAAAACTTACTCCATTGAGCATAGCCATGGGGCTAAGTGAATCAGCCACTACATTAAAATTTCCCTTCCTATACCTAAGCTCATAATCAAACTCATGAAGGCTCTCTGCCTAGTGGGCCTTATGACCTTTAAGGTCTGTTTGATTAGAGAGCCACTTAATGCTCTCTTGATCAAACACTATCATGACTTTGGTACCATATAAATAATGATGCCACTTCTTCAAAGCATGGGCAATTGCATACAAGTTCTTCTCATAGATGGAGTAATTCTTCTGAGCTTGTTCTAGTTTCTTACTCGCAAAAGCTACTAGTCGACCATCCTGAACTAAAACCGCTCCAATGGCAAATTCACTCGTGTTAGTCTCAACCACAAAGGGTATATTGGGATCTGCTATATGTAAATGTGGAGCTATAGCAATTGCTACTTTCAATCTCTCCATACTTTGCTTTTGTGTGTCTCCCCAATGAAAGGCTTTCCTTTTCCCTTTAAGCTGTTCCGTGATGAGGACAACAATTTTGGCATAATCCTGAATGAATCTTCGATAGAAACCTGATAAACCTAGGAAGATCTATAGCTCTTCCAGGTTCCTTGGATGTGGCTATTCCATAATAGCCCTTAATTTTTTAGGATCCATCTGGATTCCATTCTGGGAGACTATATGCCCAAGGTATTTAACCTCTGTTTTGAAAAATTTACACTTTGACTCCTTAGCAAAGTGTGAATTTTCCCTAGGCACTTGAAATACTTTCTTAAGTGCTTCAAGTGCTCCTCTTCTGATGCACTATAGGTCAGAATGTCATCCAAGAATTCTACTACAAAATGTCCTAGAAAGGCCGTAATACACTATTCATGAGCTTAATGAAAGTGGCAGGAGCAGTTATGAGATCAAAAGGCATCACCAAAATTTCATAGTGCCCATATCTAGTCCTAAATGTAGTCCTAGGGACATCCTCTGCCCTTATCCTAATCTAATGATATCCTGATCTAAGGTTAAGCTTGGTAAAATACCTAGCTTGATGTAACTGATCAAATAGATCTTCCAATCTAGGCAGTCTTTCTTCTTAACTAGGAGCATTGGCGATGCCCAAGGTGAGTTATTAGGTATAATGAAGCCTTTATCTAAATAATCATGTAATTGCCTCTCAACCTCCTCATGCTGAGAAACACTAAGCCTATAAGGTGGCTTACAAATAGGGTTAGTGTTAGTAACTACCTCAATAGAATGGTCAATGTCCCCTCTCACAGGTGGAAGCCCTCTAGGTAAGTCAGTGGGAAAAACATCTCTAAACTCAAACATAAGATCTTTAAAACTTTTAGCCACACATTCTTGCAAGAAAGAATAATAGAAAGTCCTATCCATATTTACATTCCTAGCATGAAAATATACATCAGATGAATTGTCTGTACAATGCTCAATATCATATCCATACAATAGGAATGTCAAAATATAATCCTTGGGTGGGAACACCTTTTGGATGAGGTGGCTTGATTTGCCACATGGCATCAAATTGATGCATCTTTCATATGTATGGGTAGAAGAGGAGAAAGTGAGATTCTTATGAGAGACTCATTTTTTAGGAGGTAGCTCGGCGGTTGGGCGGCAAACCAAAAACTTATCTCTGTGTATTAATGGTCTACTTCCGAGTTCGTGAGTAAAAGCGGTGGCTCGCTTTGGTAGGCTCGCATCCGTAGGCACCTATAAAAGTACACGATATTGGTATCAGAGCATTTTACTTTATGTTATGGCTCGTTTTGTATGTACATGCATAGATTGGATTGCATACATAAAATATTGATCATTGTTTAAATTATAAAAGTATGGATCAATGGGAGAGAAGTATACTTTTTGATTATTTACAGGAAAGAGAATTACAAAAACTATATGGCTATGCAACTCAGAGAATGGTTGCTAGCAATTGCTTTTATGTTTTTGCAGGTTATGGAGTCCATATATGAGTTTATGGCGTGCATGCAATGGGCTATCAAGCCCTATGTTATTGGGTGGCCTGTGTGCCACTGAGCTTATGGTTCATTTTTTTGGGATTCCATTTCCTAGGGAAATGCTGTCGAAATTTTTCTTACCGCATGGCGTTATATACGCACTTACCTTTAGATAAGAATGTTATGGCATGGTAACATGCCTTTTCTGCAAACGTCAATAAGATTTAGGCATCCTTATAAGCATCTATTTGATGGACTTAGTACAATCAGAGTATTATACATAAGGCAACTTCAGTAGCAACAGGATCCCTACACATAATCCTTATGGATTTAGACCATAGGATTGCTAAGGGAAGGAGCTACACCTTCACGATTAGTAATGTGCACAAGCAATCCTATAGGTTTTAGGAAGTTGCATATAGACATGGGAGATACATTTATGATAATCTCTAAGGTAGTGAAGATTTTCTCATCTTCAAAAGAGTCTCACAGTAGGATTAGGAGACTATGGGTATTATCAGGAATACCCAAAGAGTGACTAGTTTCACTCATGCACATCACTTGAGCAAGTAGTGAAGCATTTCTCCTACACTACTAAGGAAACCAATTAGATGGGATCACAAAGATGGGTTTCATGAAATAGCAACGACGGGTGCTCATATGATTCAAGTGATGGTTAGGAAGGCCATAGGCATGGCACTATCTCTATGGTATAGAGCATAGATTCCTTAGTCAGGAATAAGTTGGGTACCCAATACATATATATGTATATCGGGATCTAGAGAAAGGTACTAGTCTTGGTACCTAGGAACAAGTTAGTTTGGAATAAGCAAGGGATATCCACTATCACATACTGATTAGAACCAAAATAACTAGTTCGAGGACATGGGACTCATTTGAGTCCACTAACAGGATTTTAGGATATGGGATTCATTAGAGTCCACCTATATATTCCATTACATGGAATACATATTCGGTTTAGTGTAGTTATGATACCATGAATTGGAAGAAGGTTCCACTGGTATGGGACGGTGGAAACGACTTCCCTTTGAGCTCTCTTCTTCTATGGCCAGGGAAAAAAGGATTCATCATTCATGGCGTCATGTCTCACTAGATCAGAGGAGAGATCTTAGTGGACATCTCCTTAGGATTGGGAGTTATCCTTCATAGTTTAGGGAAGATTTATTCTTCCAGTAGACAATGTGATAGGTGATTTATCACCATTGATATCACATACTCATTCTGAGTTTTATAAGAAGGATAATTCCATCAGTTTGATTGGATCATATAGATCCATGCATAGAGTATGGTTGGCATAGATAGCTCTTTAGTATGGATACATGTGTTTATGGTATCATGTCATATCATTGCTGACCCTTTTAGTAGAGCACTTTGACCCTTGTTAGGAATTTGTTTTCTCCGTTCTTCACTACATACACCTTCATTAGTCAAGGGAGATTTGTTCTCCATTTTCATAGGAATCAATGTAATGAGGGATTATGCATTAGTTATGGAAGAGAGGACAAAATAAATTCATTAGTTTCTCTTTTAAGGAAAGGAGAAAGTTGGAATCAACTCAGAGATTGACGAGAGATCTGACTTTAGCTTAGTGGTCTCACTTTAGCTCCTATTCTTTGAGAGACAAAGAAGGAAAGGAAAATATGATTTCTTCATAGGAGAAGAATAGACCATATTTTCCTTTAGACAGAAGAGGTGTTTGGGAAACATCTCTTAGTCCTTATTTGAGAGGAATTCATTTACTCTTCATTTCAATGCAATTTTCCTTCACATGGGAGTCTCTTTCTCCACTAGTTTTCAAGGAAAACATGGAGAACTTATGTACATGTTCTCAGTTATGAGCAGAGTAATTGGATTCAACATAATCTCTTTCAAAGGGAAAGGGAAAGTGCAATAGGTTCCACTGTTAGAGCTCTTTTCCTTAGAAGAGATTGAATAGAGAGAGAGAGAGAGTTTTACTTTCTCATTTTTAGATTGTCTAGATAGAAGTGGCACTCTTCTATCAAAGATAAGAGGGAGATCAGTTAATCATGATGGTTAGATTGAGTCTCACATGGAGACTCTAGAGAGGAGTAATTATGTTACTCAAGTGATGGTCTTTGACTAGATGAGATGATCTAGTTATTGGCATTAGTTAGACTGGGAGTAGAGCTATGCCTCTTCTCTTTAGTGTTTCTAGGAGATAGGGATGTATCTAACCTATTGGGGTACCAAACTCTTGGTTGATGCTTCATCATGAGGATGATGTGTGAGCATCAGTTAGGAGAATGGGTACTTAGGGATTATCTGAATCTCAAAGGGAATGGTTTTGCATTCATATGGCAAACTACCAGGAAGAGAAATTTTAGAGTTTGCACTAGTTCCAATAGAAGTTAGTCCAATGGTAAAGGATGACTAACCACATACTTCTTGGTTAGTAAAATGTAGAGATTGCATGTTACTACCAAGAAACTCTGATATATGAGCTAGATGATGGAATTACATAATCACAATTTAGTTTAGATTAAACTATTACTTGTGAGTACACTCAAGGTTAGGAAGACCTAGAGTGGTATGAGGGTAATCTATCATTCAGTCTTACATGGGTTTGCATTCATTTGTTATGGGACTTTGTTCTATACTTCAGAGGATTCTATGGTTTATTATCTCCATTATTATATGGTCTAACCTATAAGCTTGACACGTTGCACTTGCTTTTCATATTATTACTCCATAGAGGATACATCATATGGACTTAGGTCATTTGAATGATGTTATATGTTATGGGAATGATAATTTGGAAGGTGAGTGTATATGGGAGATAGTAGACACCATTAAGACGGTTTCCCACATTTGAGATGATCTCATATGAGGCTTCTTAAGGGGAAGGATATGGGGAAACAACACACAAAGATGACCATGTACATAGAGTACATGGGGTTCAGGGGAGTCCGAGCATATTCTTCTACCATTACGGACATTTCTTTGCATTTTTGAGCACAAAAATGTTTTCAAGGGGAAGGAAATGTCACAATATAATCTTTGGGTGGGAACACCTTTTGGATGAGGTGGCTTCATTTGCCACATGACATCAAATTGATGCATCTTTCATATGTATGGGTAGAAGAGGACAAAGTGAGATTCTTATGAGAGACTCATTTTTTACGAGGTAGCTCGGTGGTTGGGCGGCAAACCAAAAACTTATCTCTATGTATTAATGGTCTACTTCCGAGTTCGTGAGCAGAAGCGGTGGCTTGCTTTGGTAGGCTCACGTCCGTAGGCACCTATAAAAGTACATGATAAGGAAGATCTCCTATACATGTTGAAAATGAGAAAGACTATACAACTCTAAAGATGAAATGAGAGGTGCACTAGGTATAACTCTCTCTCCCTGTACACAAAATTTACTTCCATTTCTTTCAAACTCAAATGTGTTGTTTTGATAAATGTTTCCAAGTGTGTCTCCCAACCCCCATAGCCACTCTCTTCCTAACACAAGATCTGTCCCCTCCATATTCATATTTTGGAAGTCCATGTGATCCATATAACCCTGCATCTTGACTTCCAAATTAGATACCATAGTATCCCATATCCTCTTGTCTTCCCCTTGCATCATAGATACTATGTATTTATGTGCACTCAGCTACTGGGGAATCTTAAGTTTCTTGACTAGAGCATAGTTTATAAAGTTCAGAGTGGCAGAGTCATCTATCATGACTCGCACCCTGGTCCCGTATACACTATCGTGAAGTTTAACCAAGTCTTGTGGTCCAAACTATGGCAACCACAATGACTCATTCAAACAAGAAGCCTGCTCTATATCCTCGTGAATCACCTCCACTCCCTTGCAGCTACAGCTTCCATGAATAGGAAGTGTCTACACTAGGTGGACTGCCTTTTTGTCCTTTTTAGGGGCTGTACTACTCTTTGGCTCTCTCTTCTTTTCTTCCCTCTTCTTGAGTGGATAGTTCCACTGTGAATGGATAGGAGACAAACACCTAAAGCATAGGTTCTCTCTTTTGGCCCTCTCAAACTCATCTGTAGGTAACCTAGGCCCTTGTGATCTTTGTTTTTTAATGAAAATTTTGTTTTTTCCCAACGAGAACTTTTTCTTGAATTTAATCATGTTAAGAGGCTTGAGGGGCTGATCCGTCTCCATAGGAGTATATTGAGGACGGTTATGGTCCTCATAAATATGCACACACTTGATCGCCTCCTCAAACGACTTACATGCATTCCTTCTTACCTCTCTCTTGATGGCTTTTATCTAAGCCTCTAACAAACCCTCTAGTTTTTTGGAAATAATCTAAGCCCTTAAGTTTCAAAATGATCTCCCTATAGTGGGATATGTAGACTGTCAAAGGCCTACCTCTCTGGGTGATCCTATCCCACTCATCCCAATTCCTCTCCTCCTCATTCTCAGGAATAAACTCTTTTAGACAAAGAGTTTCAAACTGAGTCTCGTCTGTAGGGATAGAGTTTGCCTCGTTGAGACTCATCCACCACTTATAAGCATGTGGGCCAAATGAGAGATTTACCTCTAGCACACAATACTCAGGTGGGGTGCCCTGATCCAAGGGTCTGGCCAGTTCAGACAGATCTGAAATCGGACCCATTGGTCTCTCACATGTATGAACAAAGATCTTGAGTCTAGACTAACTAGAAGGTCATTTACTCTTGCAACCAAGTGATCTACTTATCCTAGTGGTTAAGACTCAAGGATGTGAAGGAGGAGGTCTTGGGTTCAATCCCCATGGGGTACATGGGGAGAGTAATTTTCCCAAAGAGCTCTAGAGCCTTCTTGAAGCATCCACTTGAGTTAACTCTGGTTAACAAGGATACTTGGCACACGTGTAGTTACATGGCTAACACATGGATGGTTAGTATCCACCTTTCCAAGAAGGCAATCCCTGGAGAGAGAGCTATATATAGAGGCATTTGGTCGGGAGGAGAGCCATCTCTCTAGCACATGGTGGTCATAATCTTGCATTGGTAATCCATAGAATGAATCTTGAGACCTTGAAGAATAACATTCTTCCAAGTAGTGAGAATGAAATTCTTCATACTCTTTTAACAATAAGTAGTTCCCTAGACATCCCAAACCATCAGAAGTGGTACTTAAAGTCCAATTGGTTGATATCACCTCGAAGTATATCCAAGATTCTTTGCTTTAGAATCTGAAAGGCATTAGTATATGCTTGGACTTGAGTATGGGAAAGATCTCTAAACGCCCATGGGTAAGCAAAGAAACTTTTGATAGTTTAAGAGATCTTATAGATAAAGACTAAGTCTTTATTCTAGTCACAAGGTCAACCAGACTTGCTCAAGCTTGGCCACAATTGTCCAAGAACTTGCGATAGGAACTACTCTTAAGTTTGCCCAAGTATTGGCAATAAAATTCCTTTTGGGAATTATTCACTCAGGGTCCATTTTGTAGGTATATAGAATACCGAAGCACTTGCGGAAGGTGATGGGCCGATAATCCAATATGATCGAAGTGAGAACTTTAATCACTTTTTCAATTCTCTATAGTCCCCTTTGGCTTCTTTGTACTAAACCACAACTTCAATAAGTCCCTTAAGCATATTATAGCTTCAACCTCATTCCACAAGTTTCATACATAAAGAAGCTCAACAGTCCTTCAAAAGAAACATTATGCATATAAACAGTTCATCATTCAAATCATTGATCAATCATATAAGACTTCTTCTGAAATTTTATTTGTACAATTGCATATATTCAAGATGTATCCAATATTCCTTACAACTCATTCAAGAACAACAATAACATGCAAGAGTTCATGTACACCATAAGATCATCTTTTGTTTACTCTGCATAGAAACCAAAATACCTGCATATAAGGAAGGCAATATGGACCGTTGATCATAGAGTCGTACTATGTGTTACTCAAAACACTTCTCAGCCCGAATATATATTTATATATGTCTAAGAGACATACACATACAAATGTCACCTGTTCAAATCTTCATTAGCAAATCATATGTGTTTCAGCATATGTCTGCACACACATATCATTCATGTCCCATTTGTACATTCTCTACATGTGAACTTGTATCTGTACATATATGAATCACTCTCTACAACTGTTCTCTCAGCCTCTATATCCCTGCATATAAATTTATCACATCAATCAATATTTCTACGACTGTTCTCTCAACTTTTATATCCCTGCATATCACATCAATCAATATATGTTTACCCATCAACATATTCTGCATATAAACTTGCATCTCCACATTACAATGTCAGTGTATATGAATTAATCACATACAATAGATGTATTTACCACCAAGCACATCCTTGCATATAAGAACCTCGTATCTTATATTACCTCTGATGCAATCCGATTTCCTGCATATAATGCATTTGGTGGCCATTTCATTTCTTTTCACCATAAATGAAGACACAATCTCCAATGTACAAATTGAGGCATAGTTTATTTGCAAGTTGCATAAATATACTTGTCTTTATCTAAAAGAGCATAAAAGAGCATATTTCGTGCAACCATTCAACGTGGCCTATTATTTCACTTCACTTTTAATGCTAGTCAATGTGCATGTGAATTATACTGAGAACGTTTATTCATCAATCACATCAACCTTTATGAAGCTTATTCACATATAAACTCTTATGAAAAAAGTCATTCAATATGAACCATTATTGTAAGCTCTGGCAAGTCATTCAACATATAACATGCTTATTGTAATAAGATATTACTTCTCTGCAAACAGAAGTACCTCAAAGATGATCTAACAAAATAACCTTGATGACATACCTTGTGTTTGCAATATTTCCTATCACTTCTTCAAAGCATATATGTCCACGAAACAACTTCTGCTTTCTTGTCAGCATCAACAATGTATCACACATCATAACATTCTTATCATCTTGAGAGAGAGAGAGAATATATAAACTAACATAAACAACTTGTATTCTCCTTACAGTACTACAGAAATGTAATCGACTGTTATTATATTGAAAAACTCACAATCTCAGAGATCCAAAGAAAGCAATGGTACTGTTGGAGTCACGACTCATATAACAGTAAGTGTCGTCTATAAGAGAAGCCACACGCCTTGTTTTCTTCTAAGCCCTTATATAGGACACATGCATTTTCGGTGGCTCTCAAATACATGCATGATTCAAGGAGTGAATCGTGACAGCCCTTCTATATATGCATGATTTAAGGAAACTTGAAATCTACGTGACTCAAGGAATAAAAGACTATCGCTTAATTCAAGGCTTTGAAAAATAGGAAGGAAATAGTTCTAAAGGTATGTTCATAGGCAAAGAAATACGTGACTAAAGGCTAGATCATAAAAGAGGGTTCCTATGGATGAGATATTAAGGAAAAATGAGACTTAAGTCAAGGGGTCACTTATGAATAGCTTCCATTGAAGCTTGCTGCATTTTCAACACATTTATCCAATGGAAAATTGTGAAAAGAGTAAGTTGTTCCAAGTATGAACAGAGTAAAGAAATTCCAAGAATGTAGTTTGCAACCGTGAAGACAGTACTTAAGTCTGTGGAAGGTAAAACATAATGGTTGCCTATCCTTAAAGGGATTTTGGTACAAATCCAAAAAGCATGAGTGGATGCTTAGACTTACGTAGTAGAGAGATTCATGTAAAGTTCCGGCCGAGGTAGGTACCTAAAACATTAGTGAAAAAGGAATCTAAAGATGAGAACTTAAAACACTCGTGTCACTACAAATTGGTCAAGAATAAACCAATTGAACTTGAATCCGGAAAATTTAAGTACTTGGAATTCTAAATGGTTTTCATTTGAAAAACCTTAGCAAAAAATAATGAATATTCTATCAAAAGGTTTTCAAGTTCCCAAAGGAAAGCACAAGATCATGAAATGATCATGTGAAGGGATCAAAACCTAGAAAATCTACTTAGAGGTAATGCATGAAACTTCAAAATTCTTGTCAAGGATTAAACTGAGAAGGTTCTCTATCAATAGATGTTGAGACTTTAGGATAAAAGTCACTCACACATCAATGTGAGTATAAAGTAGGGTGGTATGGGACACAAATTTTATACTCAGATTGATGTAGGGAAGATGGTATGGGACATCGGACCGTGAGATGATGATTATCTTTTAGCCCTAAAAAAATCTTGAAGTTAGATTTGATCTTCAAGGAAATTAAAACTTCCAAGGATAAGTTTTAATTCAAGGAGGATAAAAGTATGATCTCAAGATACTTCAAAATCAAGTATGTATGACAATACGAAGTACATAACTGCCAAGCTCTTCTGAAAACACTTCAAGCTTAAGTGTTGATGATTCCAAAATTTTTGATAAATTTTTGAAAGAGTAAGACTTTGACTTTGAATTGAACCTTTTAACTAAGGATATATTGACTGAGTTAAGCACCAAGTTCCAAGTGTAACTTGGTAAATTCAATCCTTTGACTCAAAGAAATGCTCAAGAATTGCATTCCTAGTAGGAGTCATAAAAGATTGATTATAGGCATGAACTTAGTCTCAAGTGAAGCATTGTTTGAGGAAAAAATCATGAATAGAATATCATTGGGTCAAAACATTGATGTTGGATACCACAGTAGTATCTTGTGGTTGGATGATGTTTAGATTTACTCTATGAATCTTTTGGAAAATCAAGTTTATTTCTCTTAAAGATAGAAAAAATAAATGTTTCAATACCTGGTTGAAATAGATCATTAGGAAGTTAAAGTCTTGGGTCATCAAGTATTTGACTCATTGCAAGTTTATATCTTAGAAGTTTGAATTAGTTAATATAGAGTTTTAGTTCTTTTCCTTTTACTTTCCAAATCTTTTGGAATTGACTCCGATATGGTATCCGATTCTTTTCGCAAAAGTCCAGGGTTAGCCGATTGGAATTAGATAACTAAATTAAACATCCTAGATATTTTGGGTTTTCTTCCAGTTATTAGCATAACTCTTATGACTTTCTAGAGTTCGGTACACATTAGAATAGTGAAGTTAGGAATTGCGCAGCAGATTGACACTTCGCAAGAACTTTTAGCTCAAGTCTTTGAGAAAAGTATCCTAAGTTGGAAAATCTCTATTTTGAATTTTAATTGGTCAAGTTATAGTGTGTTTGACTCAAAGAAAATGGTAGACTTTCTCCTACAATTTACATAGGATTTTTAAACGCATTAGGATAAACTAGTCCTCTAGTCGGGTGAAAAAATCAAGTAACTTTTGGATAGGAGTTAACCATTGTACAAACATCGAAGTTAGATGTTTGGGACAACCAAAATTCAAGTTTTCCAAACCAAATTTAAGCGAATCAAGAGTTCTCAAAGTTTTGTGAGGGATAAGAATTATGCCTTCGTTACTAAGTCCATGCACTAGTCATGCCCAAAAACGGATTAGTAATTTGAATCCACCCAGTTCACATGTTTGTGCCTAGATTGCACATCGAGAAATTGTAAATTGGCCAGGGATGTTTTTAGATCCACCCTTATTATTCATTCACTACTTTGTACTCTGATCAGTTTATCAAAGTGCAAAGCGAGACAATGTTTTGAATCATTTGGGCAGGGATGCCACCACAGAGATGAGACATGTTCTTCTAGTTTTAGAACATGAAGCTCGGGGGTTGCTTAGAGTAGATATATAGCTCTATTTTCAAGAACGAAAAAATTTTTCCAAGGGGAGAAGAATTTAATAAAGTTAAATCTGTGATCCAAGGGTCCGACCGGTTCAGACTAATCTGAAATGGGACACCGTTTGGTCTCTCGTATGTATGACCAAAGATCTTGAGTCTAGACTTACTAGAAGGTCATTTACTCTTGTAACCAAGTGATCTACTTAGCCTAGTGGTAAAGACTCAAGGATGTGAAGGAGGAGGTCTTGGGTTCAATCCCCATGGGTTACATGGGGAGAGTGTTTTGCCCAAAGATCTCTAGAGCCTTCTAGAAGCATCCACTTGTGTTAACTTTGGTTAACTGGGATACTTGGCGCACATGTAGTTACATGGCTAACACATGGATGGTTAGTATCCACCTACCCAAGAAGGCAATCCCCTTGAGAGAGCTAAATATAGAGGCATTTGGTTGGGATGAGATTCATCTCTCTAGCATGTGGTGGTCGTAATCTTGCAATGCAAATCATGCTACTTTTGTAAAAAAGTGTAGATTGCATCCTTGTTTCTATCTGAGTCATCCCCCTAAGAGTAGGTGGCTTTTAAGTCTTTCAGGAGGGGAGCTTCCCTAGAGCTCTCTCCTTTGTGCTTACTAGGAAGAGAAAGATCTTTCCTAGTCATCTCTAGAGGATGAGTAGGGGTTTCTCTTTCCTTCCTAGCTAGGAAAGAGGTAACCTGAGTTTCAAGTGAGATCATTTGCGACTTAAGCTGGTGAATGAGCGATGTAATGCTACCTATATCTCTCTCTAGCGTAAGGGTCTATTCCTTTAAGTCTGCAAATTGTTCATGAGTAACAAACACATCCAAAAGTTCCTCATAGGTATATTCTTCTTGTTGAGGCTTTCTTTCTTCTAGTTCTTACTCTACTTCCTACCCCATTTCTACCTCTTCCATTCTAAAATCAAGATCCTCTAGTTGCTCTTTAGATGGAGAAGTGTGTTCTATTATTTGTTTCCCTTTGGACTCCATGATTCACCCCCCCCCCAACCCCCCTATTTGCCAACTAGAGTATGTGAGAAAATTGGAAGTAAACTTTGAATATGCAAGAAAAAGAGAAATATATCACAGGAGCACTTCCCTGGTACAAAATGAAGCTATGAAAGCAAAATCAAAGTGATATTTGAAGCTTGAGGTCGCTGATCTTCAATCCTCGCCAGGCCCAAATAGAAATTTGAAATGTCTGGTTGGTCCGGGGAGGTTCTAATCACCAAAAGCCAACAAGAATGATGCCAAAATCATGCAGAAATAGCCCCAACCGGGCAAACTGAGTGAAACTGAAGCACTTTTGAAATTTGACAGTCCTTGGTAGTCCAAGATATGTAGCCCAACACCTATACTTCAAAGATATAAAGCTATGCCAAGTGAAAAAAGTAGATTTGGATGCCAAATGATGAAAAACTAGGCCTGGAAGTGGCTACCTAGTTCCTGCTGAAGTGCTGCAGAGAGATTTCGGTTGACTTAATCTTGTCCAAATAAAAAATTGATGATCTTTAAGCAACAGTTAGGAGTCTAGCTTCGTAACTTGACAAAGATTTTTTAAATCGGACATCATATGACCAAGCTATGGTGCATAGCAGTCGGTTACATCATGGGTAGGAAGTGGAAATGGTAATCTTCATAAAGTAGGTACTTTGGAAGCTGACAACTAAAAAAATTAAGCCTTTTTGGACATGCTAATGACCCATACCCAATGTCCAAAGCCCATAATACATGAGTACATCCTTGTTTTCCCCAAATTCTAATCCATAGCATAAATTCTTCCCTCCAAATTCCAAGAAAAAAATCTGAATTTTCTCTAACCTTCAGTTCATTTTTGTTCCAATTTCCATAACGTAGGGAGGGAGGGTCGACTGAGTGCCTTTATGCCACATTGCAGCTTGAAATCGCCTTTTTCGTGTATATAAAGCAGGCTATCTCCTTTGTGCTCTCACCCAAGAGGAGAGGAGCTCTTCATGGGCTGCAACGCGTTATGGACATATGTGCGCGTGGGCGGCTCCATCTGTACTCACCGTTGGGCTCACTTGTGGGCTTTGATGGATCTCGTCCTGTGTGATGATTGATGGCTCGGATACCAATGTTGGCTCCAAGGATTCCCCTCACTTTGGGGGGTTGCTCTGCATAATCTACAAGAGAGCTCAATTACGAATGCAGACGAAAAGCGGAGATGGACACGGAGCTCTATTCTCTCTATTGCCACCCATCCGCGTGGGTTTCTCATGTCTCTCTCTCTCTCTCATTATCCATAAAGGGTAATGCCCAAGATCTTTCATATGGGTGCCACTTGGCACTCATGTGAGGCTCATACTTAACATGTGTAAGAGGGGGTTCTCACGTGTCACACATCTATGCTCTATATAACAATTTGTGTGTATGTGTGTATATATATGTGTATGTGTGTGTATGTGTATGTGTATGTGTATGTGTATGTGTATGTGTATGTGTATGTGTATGTGTATGTGTATGTGTATGTGTATGTGTATGTGTATGTGTATGTGTATATGTATATTTGTGTGTTATGTATGTGTGTGTATGTGTTTGTAGGTGTGTGTATGTGTGTGTATGTGTCTGTATGTGCATTTAAGTCTATATGTGTATGTGTATGTATGCTTATATATATGTGTCTTTATTATAATTTATTATTTTTATTAACATTATTACATAAATGTTTTTATTGATTTTAATTTTTTTATTTTGAGGAGGAAAACATGAGAACTTTATGTGACTCCTACTTGCAAATTTTTCACTCAATATGGATGATGTACATTAAAAACCCAAGAGCTCTGGATATGGAGTCACATTAAAATTTTACGTTTGATGAATGTGACTGCAGATCTGGAGCAGTTGGTTTCTAATGTTCTAAAAAATGTGCTCTTGGAGGTCTAGGCCATCCATAATTCACTAATAATTCATCACCAACATGTAATGAAGTAAAAGCATTGATAATTAAGTATCTTTGTATACAACATCTCTACTCATGTATGGTGATACATGAATATTTTCACACTCATGTATGTGTGTGTATATGTATGTGTGTATGTTGTGTATGTCTATGTATGTGTGTATGTAAATGTGTGTTTATTTGTAGGTGTGTGTATGTGTATGTGTATGTGTATGTGTATGTATGTATGTGTAAGTGTATGTATGTGTTTATATGTATGTGTGTATGTGTTTATATGTATGTGTGTATGTGTATGTATGCATTTTTATGTATTTGAATTTTTTTTTGTATAATAATCCCTTTTTTTGTTTGAGATTAAAATAACAGGACATATTGTATCGTAGAAAGAAATAAGAGAAGAGCTAACATACTATCTGAGACATGGCAATATTTTCACAAATGGCTACATCTACAAGAATCATTTCCTCAGTTGAAGGAATGCAAAATAGTTTATATTACTATGCATTATAATTCTCATATGTTCTATAAATAAATTACATTTAATCTATGTACTTTTGTTTCATTAAATAAACAAATGTTGCTACAAAGAAGAGCATTGAATCACATCATTCGTCATGCTTAGGTCAAATGGGCCATGACAATTTTGTTGCTACATTTGTAAGTAAATATATTATTGAAACTATATTTTTTATTCTATTTAACACACATGATTAATCTTTTTTATTTGCTTCAATGTAGCATAAAGATTATGGTCTTTATTATATGAAAAAGGAAATCCAATATGCTACATATTGTGGATATTGACATCTGAGTGAATAAATAAGAGATCATCCATATGATTTTGTGAGTATAATTAAAATTGATATACTTCATTTTATTCCTATTGATGTTTCATATGTTTTATTTAATTATGATTTCTATATGTAAAACAAGAGTATTATGGAGAGACTGATATGGATGAGGTGGAGAGACAGACAAAGGAGGGACGATATCGATCCTTAGAGGGTACTAACTCCTCTACTCATGACGCCTTTTCAAATGCATCAGATCATGTGGATGATCATGATGATATAGATGATCATGACTAGCGGGGCGATTTAGATGACTGACACTATTTAAATTGGATGTAATTTATACATTCATACACACATACACACACACACACATATATATATATATGTGTGTGTGTGTGTGGGTGTGTGTGTGTGCATATATATATATGTATATGTATATGTATATATATATATATATATATATATATATATATATGTGTGTGTGTGTGTGTGTGTGTGTGTGTATGTGTGTGTGTGTGGGTGTATTATATATATATATATATATATATATATATATATATATATATATATATATATATGTATATGTGTGTGTGTGTGTGTGTGTATTCTCATATCAATTTTGTTTTTAATTGTGTCTATGGTGTGAGTTCATAATTTTAATAATTGTTTAATGTTTATTGAGGTAATTTATTTAATTGAAGTGAAGTGTATGACCAAAATGTACTAATGATTTCTATTGGAGGTTATATTTAACATGTGATTTATTACTTTGCTTGTGCATGTGCTTTGTTTGTGCATGTGCATGTTTGTGTATGTGTATTTATATGTGTGTGTATGTGCATGTGTATGTGCATGTGTATGTGTAAGTGTATGCGCATATGTATGTGTGTTTATGCACATGTGTATGTGTGTGTGTTAAGTTTGTGTGTATATGTGTGTATATGCATGTGTATAAGTATGTATATGTGTGTGTGTATGTGTATGTGCATGCCGCTGCGCATGCATGTGCATGTGTATGTGTGTAGGTGCATGTGAATAAGTATGTGTGAGTATGTTAATTTTTTAAAACAAAACAATTTAAATTGTATACAAACAATGAAAATTGTAGTTACAATAATTGGCCATATATTATGCTCAATGAAATTCTTCAACAACTTGCAATAGGGAGAGAGAGAGAGAGAAATCGAAAGAGAAAAAAATGAAAGAGAAAGAAAAAAAGAGAGGGAGGGAGAAAGAGAGAGTGAAATCAAAAGACAAAGAGAGAGAAAGAGTGAGAGAGAGATAGAGAGATATAGAGAGAAGAAGAGAGTGATAGAGAGAGAAAGAGGGAGCACAAGTCATAAGCCCAGCATAGATATGAATGTTGGATCACTCTTCAATCAGACGCAAAACACCAATATGAGCATCATTTCAAGGATAATGTGCACTCCACACTCCATGCAATGAAATGTGCATTCACGAAGCAATGAAATTATTTCATGTCAACCTTTGCAACACCCCCTTATTCCTTTTAGTGAGATGCCTCCATGAAGGATTTTCCAAAGCAAAATCGCTTTCTCCATCTCAATCATTGGGTGCCAAAGGGGTTGAAACTTAATTTATGGCTTGATTCAAGATCATTGTGTGCACCATTTATTGTTTAGCCTTTGCTGGAAACGTTCAATATAGGTGGGAAGGGAAGAGGTGCATGCTCTCTTTTATTAATTCCTAGCCAACCTCTAGAACCTTTAAACTAGCTATCTATATGATGTTTCTTGGAGAAATTATTCAAATCATATGGAATTCAATAAGTAGCTAGATACTCACCTTGTTATGTATGAATTGGTTTTCTTTTGAAATCGCCACTTTTCTCTCTAGTCTCTATCAAGGTAGAACTGTCACTTATATAGATCGGTTGATTTGTGAGGGCATGATTTTTAGTACAAATTGTTTTCATCACATACATCAACAATCCCATATTTGTAAGCAACCGAATCACTTCAGACAATATAGTTGTCAATATGTCTCACAAAGAAGCACTATATACATGAGCTGAAAGATGTAGATAAAAAGTTTTGAAAGAACAATGAATTTATAACAAATGTAGCCATATGTATAGCACTTGACACATCAAGAACATGCACTCATAGCTTTGTCTATTAAACATGCATTATGCCTCACATTCACTCATGCAAAATAGTAAAAGATGATCAAGATACTCTTACCACACTATACCAAACAAGAAATAAGGATCCTCTTTCTTACCTAAGAAAATAGTTGAAGAGGGAGCATATGAACAAATGAGATTCAATGGAACTTTTTTGACAAAGATCAAGGATTTTAAAGAGTAATTGCTTTCTAATGATGAAATCTTACTAGATAGTTTTTTGTGTAGATTGTTCTTAATGATTTTCTATATTCTTATCAAAGTTTTGCTTATACTCTTTGCCTGATGACGAAAGGAAATCCAAGTGTCTTAAAATAGATGACTTAGTCTCCATTTCGCTAAAAGAAGACCAATATAGAAAAAGTAGGTCATTTATGCATGTTGTCGAAAAATCTTTCTTAGTTATTGAGAAGGGAAAGGGTAAATGGAGCTCATCTACTTAAAATCAAAAATCTAGTAATGCTACATAATCAAAGAAGGAAGATAAGATGACAAGAAAATAGAAAAGCAGAAAAACTTTTGCAAGTATTGTAAAGCAAATGATCATGTAATTAAGAGTTTTCCTAAAATGTCTATAAAAGTGGAAAAGAAGAAGAAGGCTGGAATGGCTGGTTCATAGGTCCCTACACATAAAGTTGTATGCTAACATTCTTCAGAATGGAAAATGGTCATTTACTATTGAGTGCAGCTATGATGCACCTTCTCACGACTAGTATATATGTATAGTATACTTTGAGGTATTTTGATAGTTACACAACTAAACATACTATCTCTTCACTTCACTTAATTCTACCAGTATAGTGAATACTACTATATGTGAAATTAACTTCTCTTATCCTATCATGGGAGTTGGAAAGATCATCCTTACTACTATTAATGGTAGTATTGTCACACAGTCAGATGCCTTATGTGTGCCATCGATCAAGAACAATATGTAATCCGTTCTAGTACTAGACAGATACTCTTGCTTTTTATATTTGTTGATCACGTATGTATAGTTCATCATCTCTTGAATGGTAATAATATCATTTCTTTTGGATGTCTATGTTATGGGCTCTATAACTAGATTATGCAAAAAGTGATAATGATTCAACATGTTTAGTTCATGATTCTCGGGCTATTTCATATGCAAAACTTTTGTGTGCACACTAATATTGCAAGATTGGGGGAAAAACAAACTATGGATTTCAACAAGCACCAATAGCCAACTGCAATTACATTTGGAAGAAGGATTCGACTCAGGGAAAACTACTGGGTATACTGTGGACACTCAGGTAATGCCCTCTCTACCCCAAGAAGAAGATACATTATTGAATTGGATGATGGAAAGTGCAGAGTGTTGTACGGTGGAAATCAGTGAAATAGAAGAAGAAGTTACAGATGAAGGAGTTGAAGGAAAAGGCCATGAAGATCACAAGGAGTTGGAAAATGAGAGTTTGCAGGAGAATAAAAACTTTGAAGAGGCAAAAAATATAGAGGTTTCTGAACAGAAAGGTTATGAGCCTGAATGCAGAGAAGATCTCCCCTTTTCAGATATACCTCAAGGATGGACCAGAGAACGTATTGCAGAATATAAGTTAAAGTCCACTCCTGCATACAGTGGAGATGATTTCTCAAACAAGACTAGTCTTGAAACACTAGTTCAAGAAATAAATCTATGGGATGAAGAGAACCCTCAAGTAGTCCACTTGGCCTCTTGGCTATGGCATTATCCTCCTTTACAGCAGAAGGTAACTTCTTTACTTTTTTCCTACAAAAATGTCTTCGCATGGTCCCACAAAGATCTAACAGGGATACTAGAGGAGCTTGGATTACACAGAATACCCTTAGTTGAGGGAGCTACGCCTGCAAGAAGTAGGCCGTATCGACTCAATCCAAAATATGCAGAGGTGGTAAAGTTGGAAGTTACAAAACTAGAAGAAGCAGGTATAATTGTTCCAGTAGAACATTCCAGGCGGCTTTCTTCTATGGTTATTGTACCCAAGAAAAATAGTGGAAAAATAAGAGTTTGCGTTGATTTTCGTGCCTTCAATAAAGTGACTGTTCAAGATGGATTTCCTCAGCCCTTTTCAGAACAAGTACTTGAGGAAGTAGCCGGTCACACTTTGTATAGCTTCTTGGATGGTTTTAGTGGCTACAATCAGATAGTGATTCATCCTGATGATAGGGACAAAACAGCCTTTGTTACTCCATGGGGCACTTATGTCTATACTCGCATGGCTTTTGGTTTGAAGAATGCACCAGCTTCAATTAATAGAACAATGTATCTGATATTGGGCAAGTGGTTAACAACCTTTCTCCGCATTTTCATGGATGACTTTTCAGTGTTTTCAGGCACAGATAGAAGAGCAGCAGTTCAAGATTTCCATGATCATTTGGAAAATATAAAGGAAATCTTTGAGCAATGTCTCAAAACAGGTTTGAAGTTAAATCCTACTAAATGTCATTTTTTGGTCACCAAGGGCACTCTTCTTGGTCACATAGTATCTGCTGAAGGGATAACGGTTGACCCTGCAAAGGTTACTTCTATTCTATCCATGCTTATTCCACAAAGCCCAAAAGAAGTGCAAAGTTTTTTGGGCCATGCAGGATATCATAGAAGATTCATACGAATGTATTCAGAAATAACTAAGCCCTTATCAAGGCTTACCAGTAAAAAGGTCCCTTTCTGATGGAGTGTTGAAGCTGAAAAAGCATTTTGTGAACTGAAAATGAGGTTATGTACTGCTCCACTTTTAAGTGTTCCTAACTGGTCATTAGAGTTTCATGTGCATACAGATGCTAGTCTTCATGTTGTTGGTGCAGTTCTAGCTCAACCATCATCACACAAGGTTGATAGACCTATCTCCTATGCCAGCAGACTACTCACCCAAGCAGAAAGGAACTACAGTACGACCGAAAGGGAAGGCTTGGCTATTGTATTTGCTCTTCAGAAGTTTCGGCATTACCTTCTCGGTGTACATTTTATAGTCATATCCGACCATCAGCCCTTGAAGTACTTGATAAACAAGCCTAAAGTAGCTGGAAGGATTTGGAGATGGTTACTCCTCTTTCAAGAATTCAACTTTGATATTCATATTAAGCCAGGAAGAGAGCACTACATGGCAGATCAAGTGTCCAAGACTGCAATGAGCGAGAAGGCAACATGTATTAATGATGAACTAGTGGATAATAATCTCTTTCTAGTGGCAATACAAACTGATTGGTATGATGGAATTCTCCATTTTCTCACTACTGGAAAACTCCCAGAACACTTGACACCTGTAGAAAAGAGAAGATTGCTCCTGAAAACCAAAGCATATTCACTTATAAATGGAAATTTATATAAATACTGTCAGGATGATATCTTGAGAAAGTGTGTTTATCCCGAGGAGGTAAATCTTTTGCTAAAGGCAACACATAGTGAAGGGCATCTAAAGGGGGAAGAATTGGCTCACAGAATCATCCACAAGGGTCTATGGGGGCCTCATATTTACAAGGATGTGATCAAGTTTGCTAAAGAATGCCACATCTACCAGAGGTGTGCCCCTACGCCAACCAGATTGAATTTCCAACCATTAGTCATATCTACAGGATGGCTCCCATTTGAATGCTGGGGTCTTGATTTAATAGGACCAATTAGTCCAATTGGCCAACCTGGAGGTAAGAAGTATATTTTGATGGCCACATATTATGCAACTAAATGGATAGAGGCTAAAGCTACTATGGACTGCATGGCATTAACAGTAGCTAAGTTCTTGTATAAACGTATTTTCTATTTGGTTGCCCACTGGAAATCACTAGTGATAGGGGAACGCATTTTGTAAATCAACTGCTCCAATTTATATTTGACAGGTACAAGGTCTTCCATAAAAAATCTTGTGCCTACTATCCAAGGGCAAATGGGCAAGCAGAGAGCTCCAATAAGTTTTTGATCGGGTTGTTGCGCAAATTATCTTTTGATCATCAAAGCTTTTGACCACAGGCATTGATCGGTGCAATTTGGGCTTTCAGAACTACAAGAAGGGGAACCACTGGTGAGAGTCCATTTCGCTTAGTATATGGAAAAGAGGCATTGGCTCCATTTGAATTCATATCAAAAAGGAAATGGGAACCAAAACCATTGGAATTGAACCTCCCATTGAGAGATTGGTGGCATTAGAAGAATACAGAGAAGAAGCAATGCAAAAACTTTAGGTAACACAAGAAGAGCGCAAGAGACTGCATGACAGGTATCTGAGGTCTAATGAAGTTCAGGAAGGATCCATGGTTTTAGTGCATCAGGTCCCAGTAATTCCAACCAAACTGGCACCCAAATGGATAGGACCTTACACGGTGGTAAAGGTATTACCTCATGGAGCAATACATCTGGAGGATTTGTAGGGTAAGGGGATACCCCTGGTCAATATTTCCAGGGTGAAGAAGTACCTGAATTAAGGTAAATTGGAAGCATTTCATTCACCGTACCTACCGTATTTCATTCAGTGATTGCAGTTTATTATTATTATTATATATATATATATATATATATATATATATATATATATATATATATATATATATATATATATATATATATATATATATATATATATATATATATATATATATATATATATATATATATATATATATATATATATATATATATATATATATAAAAGAGTCAAAAAAAGTCAAAAAAAGTAAAAAAAAAAAAAAAATAAATAATCAAAAAAATAAAATAAAAATTTTATTTTTTATTTTTTATTTTTTATTTATTTCTCCAGGGTGAAGGATTATCTGAGTTAAGTCAAGCAGGAAGAACTTCCTTCACTATCTTGCTTTTAGCTTCGGGAATTGCACCGGGACGGTGCAAAGACTTGATGTGGGGGTCTGTATCGAGGCATCTCCCTCTCTCCCACCATCCCCTCGACCCCTCCAACCCCACCGTCCCCTCCTCTTTTCCCCCACCACCCCCACGGCCCCCACCATCACCTCAACCCCCTCCAACTCCACCAGCCCTCTTCTTTTCCCCCACCACTCCTACGGCCCCACCCTCACCCCGACCCCCTCCAACCCCACTGTCCCCTCCTCTTTTCCCCCACCACCCTCGTGGCCCCCACCATCACCTCGACCCCCTCCAACCCCACTGTCCCCTCCTTTTTTTCCCACCACCCCCACGGCCTCACCATCACCTCGACCCCCTCCAACCCCACCGTCCCCTCCCTTTTCCCCACCACCCCCACGGCCCCCACCATCACCTTGACCCCCTCCACACCACCACCACCCCACAGCCCTCCACCACTCCAGACCACCCCACGACCCTTCACCACTCCACACCACCACAACACTGATGTTGGATACCACATTAGTATCCTATGGTTGGATGATGTTTAGATTTACTCTATGAATCTTTTGGAAAATCAAGATTATTTCTCTTAAAGATAGAAAAAATAAATGTTCCAATACCTGGTTGAAATAGATCGTTAAGAAGTTAAAGTCTTGGGTCATCAAGTATTTGACTCATTGCAAGTTTATATCTTAGAAGTTTGAATTAGTTAATACAGAGTTTTAGTTCTTTTCCTTTCACTTTCCAAATCTTTTGGAATTGACTCCGATATGGTATCTGATTCTTTTCGCAAAAGTTGAGGCTTAGCTGATTTGAATTAGATAACTAAATTAAACATCCTAGATATTTTGGGTTTGCTTCCAGTTACTAGCATAACTCTTATGACTTTCTAGAGTTCGGTACACATTAGAATAGTGAAGTTAGGAATAGTGAAGTTCGGTACACTCTAGAATAATGAAGTTAGGAATTGCTCAGCAAATTGACAATTCCCAAGAACTTTTAGCTCAAGTCTTTGAGAAAAGTATCCTAAGTTGGAAGATCTTTATTTTGAATTTTAATTGGTCAAGTTATAGCGTGGTTGACTCAAAGAAAATGGTAAACTTTCTCCTATAGTTGACATAGGATTTTTAAATGCATTAGGATAAAATAGTCCTCTAGTCGGGTGAAAAAATCAAGTAACTTTTGGATAGGAGTTAACCACTGCACAAACATCCAAGTTAGATGTTTGGGACAACCAAAGTTCAAGTTTTCCAAACCAAATTCAAGTGAATCAAGAGTTCTCAAAGTTTTGTGAGGGATAAGAATTCCACCTTCGTTACTAATTCCATGCACTAGTCATGCCCAAAAATGGATTAGTAATTTGAATCCACCGAGTTCACATGTTTGTGCCTAGATTGCACATCGCGAAACTGTAAATTGGCTAGGGATGTTTTTAGATCCACCCTTATTATTCATTCACTACTTTGTACTTTGACCAGTTTATCAAAGTGCAAAGCGAGACAATGTTTTGAATCATTTGGGCAGGGATGCCACCACACAGATGAGACATGTTCTTCCAATTTTAAGAACATGACCATGTTCTTCCAATTTTAGAACATGAGGCTCGGGGGTTTCCTAGAGTAGATATGTAGCTCTATTTTCAAGGACGAACATATTTTTCCAAGGGGAGAAGAATGTAATAAACTAAATGTACGATCCAAGGGTCCAAGTGGTTTATACTGATCTGAAATCGAACACCGTTTGGTCTCTCGTATGTATGAACAAAGATCTTGATTCTAGACTTACTAGAAGGTCATTTACTCTTGTAACCAAGTGATCTACTTAGCCTAGTGGTTAAGACTCAAGGATGTGAAGGGGGAGGTCTTGGGTTCAATCCCCATGGGGTACACAATCCCCTTGAGAGAGCTATATATAAAGGCATTTGGTTGGGAGGAGAGTCATCTCTCTAGCACGTAGTGGTCATAATCTTGCAATGCAAATCATGCTACTTTTGTAAAAAAGTGTAGATTGCATCCTTGTTTCTATCTCGATCATCCCCCCAAAGGTAGGTGGCTTTAAGTCTTTCAGGAGGGGAGCTTCCCTAAAGCTCTCTCCTTTGTGCTTACTAGGAAGAGAAAGATCTTTCATAGTCATCTCGAGAGGAAGAGTAGGGGTTTCTCTTTACTTCCTAGCTAGGAAAGAGGTAACATGAGTTTCAAATGAGATCATTTGCGACTTTTGCTGCTGAATGAGAGATGTAATGCTACCTATATCTCTCTCTAGCATAAGGGTCTGTTCCTTTAAAATTGCAAATTGTTTATGAGTAATAAACTGATCTAAAAGTTCCTCATAGTTATATTCTTCTTGTTGAGGCTCTCTTTCTTCTAGTTCTTCCTCTACTTCCTGGCCCATTTCTACCTCTTCCATTCTAAAATCAGGATCCTCTAGTTGCTCTTTAGATGAAGAAGTGTGTTATATTATTTGTTTCCTATTGGACTCCATGATTCACCCTGCTCCCCCCCCCCTCGTTTGCCAACTAGAGTATGTGAGAAAAATGGAAGTAAACTTTGAATATGCTAGAAGAAGAGAAATATATCACAAGAGCACTTCCCTGGTACAAAATGAAGCTGTGAAAGCAAAATAGAAGTGATATTTGAAGCTTGAGGTCCCTAATCTTCAATCCTCACCAGGCCTAAACAAAAAATTGAAATGTTTGGTTGGTCCACGGAGGTTCTAATCACCAAAAACCAACAAGAATGATGCCAAAGTCATGTAGTAATAGCCCCAACCAGGAAAACTGAGTGAAACTGAAGCACTTTTGAAATTTGATAGTCCTTGCTAGTCCAACATATGTAGCCCAACACCTGTACTTCAAAGATATAAAGCTATGCCAAGTGAAAAAAGTAGATTTGGATGCCAAATGATGATTTTCAGGATAGAGGTATCAAAAGGGAGATTACTACAAGGTATACCCCTGAGCAAAATGGGGTAGCAAAGAGGAGAAACAGGTTGATTGTGGAAACAGTTAGATCAATGCTTTATGAAAAAAGGTTACCTAATTATTTGTGGGCAGAGAGTGTTTCTACTACAACTTACCTTATTAACATGTTGCCATCCAAATCACTTGTTGGGATGAACCCATATGAAGCATGGCATGGTAGAAGAACACCACTTGATCATTGTAGAATCTTTGGAAGTGTTGCTTATGTGCATGTTCCATCTCAGATCAGAGGTAAGCTAGACCCTAAGGCAAAAAAGTGCATCTTCATAGGTATGATTTAAATAAGAAAGGATACAGGTTTTATAACCCATCCAACAAAGGATCTATGGTTAGTAGATATTTTGTGTTTGATGAGAATGATTCTTGGTTTGAAAGTGAATGCAGGAAATTCAAGTTTCCATATGACTTGGAAGAGGAATTTCCAAGCCTCACCAAGGAGGAGCCAAGCCAAATGGAAGACATCAAATCAGATGATGAGGATACCATCAACTTGGAGGAGTTCAAAGCATGGAAATCAAAAGGCAAGCTGAAGATGAAGAGGTTGGAATACTTATCTCAATTATCCAACCAAGATCTAAGGAGATCACAAAGGGAGAGTAAGAAGCCAATCAGATATGGTTATGATACGTCATTAGTTATTAAGCATTTCATTTATCTTGCCAAAGATTTATCACTTGAAGATCCTTCTTCATATGAGGAATCAAAGACCAAGGCAAAATGGAAGTAAGCTATGAGTGAAGAAATAGAAGCACTCCAATAAGATTTCCATTGCTTGTCAACTCTAACCCCATTGAGAATTCACCTCATGATGGCCTCTTCTTCAATCAGCTCTCTAATGGATGCCAATTGATCAACAACCTCCTTAACCATTGTAATAAACTCAGTGATGGTGTAAGGAACTAAACTCAAAACCTCTTGGTTAGGAATGTGATGGGCTAACCACTTGCCCCAAAAGTCATGGTTGACGATTACTTCCTAATCCTCTCTCTTAGGGTGTAGTTCAACCATCTCCTATATGTCAAGGGTGTGGTTCAACCATCTCCTATCTATCAATTTATTACATTCTTCCCCTCTTAGTCAATCATTGTCCTCAATGATCTACTCTTGTATCCCTCTAGACTCGATGATCAACCCCTTGAGCTCCCTAGGTACCCTTGAATGGATGTCCTCAAACTCACATAGTTTCTTGAACCTTGTTCACAATCTTGGTCTCTTGAACCCTTGCTCTCAACCTTGGTGTCTTGAACCTTTTTCTTTGCAACCTTGGTGTCTTGGGCCCTTGTTCTCAACCTCAATCTTGAACCTTATTCTCACCCATGTTTGGTATCTTGAACGCTCAACCAAGTTCCACCAATGGTTTCCCAAGGGCTCAACACTTCCTAGCTACATCATTAGAGTTAGAGAGTTTGTTCAAAGAGCTTTCCAACGGTATATTACATGCCTCAATCCGACCTATGGATTGAGAGATACACCTCAATCTTTGTTAGGCTAACTTGTGAAAGCGACTTGCACTACTTTGTACCCTTTAGCGCCTTTTTTAAAGGTCATTGGGTCAATCCACCTTTCCCAAGCCTACTTCCTAGGGCGTGATAGCAATGTAAGGAATTGAACTCACAACCTCTTGGTTAGGAATGTGATGGGCTAACCACTTGCCCCAAAAGCCATGCTTGAGGATTACTTCCTAATCTCCTCTCTTAGGGTGTAGTTCAACCATCTCCTATCTGCCAAGGGTGTGCTTCAACCATCTCCTACCTATCACTTCATTACAGATGGTTTGTTTTGGACTCTTCTTCATTTGATTGAACTCGTTCCAAAGATGGTTCTTCCTTGCTTTTGTACTAGCAGAAAAGAAAGTCTCTAGAGCATCCCAAGTCACTTGAGATGTCTTGCATCCTCTTATATGTGGTAATAGAAAATCAGAGATAGACTTGAGTATGTATGACCTTGCTTGATCATCCCTTGCACACCAAAGTGTGAGTCTATCTATTTCCTCTTGAGTAGGTCTTCCTTTGGATCTTGGAATAGACATAGCTTCATCACCTGATACAATCCCATATATGTTTCTTCCTTACAAATAAGTTGCCATTCTCATTTGCCAAACAACATAATTGTGTCTATCAAGATTCCTCAATCATTGATGGAAAGCCATCTCCCATCCTAAAGTTGCTCTGATACCACTAAAAGAAGTTGGAGAAGCTTGGAAAGGCTTGGAGAGTAAAGTATTCAAGTGGTGAAATTGGTCTAGCAAACCAGCACAAGACCAACCCTAACTCTTTGGATATGTAAAATACACCTTGTATGCTTGTGTTTAGTACAGTAAAACCCAATAGGTACTGTGGAACATCAACAAGAACAAGTTGATGCAAAAGAGATAACTTGCACCTTGACTAGCTCACAAAAACCTTCTAAATACGGATAGAAGTTGTGACTTCAAACATTGAGAGAAGCCAACACAATAAAACTTGGAAAAATACCTCTTAAGGGAATTTCATACATAGGTTTGGCTTGCTATAATGCATAAAAGCCTTAATTTATATGAAATATACAAGGATAAATCATCTTAGCACTGAGCTGGTGTCATCCCAAAATTTTATGGAGTTGCAAAGAATGACCCCAACATTGCAAATCTCCAATATCTCTAAAAGTAATGAACTACATTATCTGCAAAATTTGTAGACATAAACTAGACAGTAATACCTTTCCAATGACTGCTTAAGCATTGGATTTGGAGCTCTATAGAGCGAGTAGCAATCTCTGCAAGTTGACTTAGTCTGAGGAAGGAGCAGTAAACTGAAGTGGCACCAAGCAAAGAACAAGAAGTATATGTATTATTTCAAATAATCATCCTACGTAGTTTACAAATGTTGTGGATTCTTTGTATAGAATCTTCATTACATGGACATGCCTTTTCTTTATCAATTTGAATTCGAATTTAGGTAGATTCGTTAGTTTAGATTGATTGGCATCTTTTCCTATAATCTAGGAAAAAGGAAATTTGAAATCACATCTACTTTTTGATTGATTGATTGAGAATCAATCCCAACAACTTCTAACTCGTGGATTTTAGGCCTTTTTAATCTTCCCTTTTAAAAAGGTAAATACTTTGGAAGTTACATAAGAGGGTGTTCTTATGATCAAATTCTCAATACAATAAATGAATGCAAATAAAACTTCTTCAAGGAGTATATGTGGCATCACTCAAACGATAAATTTGATGTAGTTAATCTCCACCTCAAGCATAATGAAAGCTTGTTGTTCCAACATTATAGACTCTATTCAAACTTACTCTCTTAAGTGATATATGATGCAAAGATTAACCGAATGCAGACAAACGATAACACTTAAAGATAATCAAAGATTGATAGACAATAATGCCACGAGAATAAGATCATTTATATTATGCTAGAAATAATACAATGTTATAGTTTGATATTGTAGGTACATAACAGCATAAGGGTATAATAAACGTTGGTGAATAGAGAACCTACTCCACTCTAGTTCTCACCACTTGCATAGTGGGCGAGTAATTCGCACTGAACCATTAAAGCTTCATTAGATTATTGAAATTAGAGCATTCAACTATCAATCCATTGATATTTGCATCAAATATATAATACTATGAAAAATACACATAATATACAAAATAATCTTTGCAAAATTAAGTCCGCACTAGTTGGCTCCTAGCAACTCCCCTTTGTATGCAAAGTTTAGTAGTCAAGCTCTTGGCATCTCGCTACCAAACCAAGGGCAACCTCAAGGAATGAACTTTTTGGCAAGCCCTAGAGCTCAAAAAATGGATTTTGACAAAACAATTATGACAATTTAGGCTCCTAATGGTCAACATAGCCAAACAAGACCTATGAGTGATCCTAGTGTGTGGCCTCTTGCTCAATGTACCTTCTTCTACCTTTATGAGGATTGGAGATTGGATCGTCCCTAGGGATTGAGTCAAAATTCCTTGAAATTACTGAGTCAGTTGCTTTGGCCACATGCAATTGTTAGATCAATCCAAGACTATTTTAAAGCTTTTTATGTGGTTTTTGTTTAGTGAGAATGTACTTGGTATGTGTTTCTTGACCTTTTGGGATGCCTCACGTCCTTAATCAAGTAAAACACACTCTCTTTCCTCATGATGATTGCTCTATAGATTCATAACCTATAGCAATCATGGGTGAAGGTGAAGCTCTTTCTTGGACTTTTGTGATGAAATATTTCTTACAATATGTTTCTTATACCCTTGGGTGGACCTGAATTGTCCAATGAGCAAAAAAACACACCGAATCCACCAAGAAATCAATCTACATAGAGAAATCATGACTTGATTTTGAGGAAGCCTTAATGCATTTTTTGTGTCGTTAGTTCACATAAAAGTTTCTTTCACTCTTAGCGATAACTATATGATAAATATATGATCCGATATCTTCAATTTCGCCCTATGATTTCTCTATGTAGATGTCAAACCGAGGGTGATCATGGACTATATTTTGGGCCTTTTTGTTATCAAAGTGAAGATCAAGAACTATTAGGGTCCTCCCTATCTTCTAGGATGCAAGTACGATTCAAACACCCACAAAACCCCTCATATATAGGTCATTGCTCTACAAAGCAATCATGGATTTTATGAGTTCAAATTTGAATTCCTTTACTTTTCTTAGTATCCCTTGTGATTGTTAATTATTCAATACATACACAAGAAAAAGAATTCCTTTAAACCTTTCTTCTTCATGGATGCAGATGGATCATCAACACTTTTTTCCAAAATCCAACTTGCTCAAATACACACTCATACTCGTATTTCAAGATCTTGGATCTTGCTTGTTGATATCAAAACAACTTCACTATGTGGTGAAAATCGCAATTTGAGCTCATTTCGGCCTTTGAACACACTATTTCAATGCTCCTGGAGGCTATTTTGTCTTTTTATGCCATATATATATATATATATATATATATATATATATATATATATATATATATATATATATATATATATATATATATATATATATATATATATGTATATATATATATAGGTTTTGGTTTGTCTGTATAAGCATCTCGAAGTCTACTACAAGTTAAGCATAACTCGACATGGTAATTCTGTTCAAATTTTTGAGATATAGTCAATTTTCTATATCATCGTATTTTAGTCAATGGCCATGGCTGAAAGTAGTGATGTATTTTGTATGTTGGCCTTTGATAATAAGTTGGATGGTACGAATTACCCATTATGGGCCTATGTGATGCATCATGTATTGGTCAAAAAAAGGACTATGGAATACTATGCTAAGTGTTGAAAAACGTCCTATTACACCTTCAAATACAGGTACTGAAGTTGATGTAGATGACATCAAAGATGGTGATATTGTGCAAATTCTTGTTTGTGTTATGGTTTCTACTGCACCTACTGTAGAGGAAACTCATAAGGATGGTAGAGATGCTCAAGAACATGCATTGATAGCCTTTTCTATCAAATGTGCCATTATTCCTTACATTCGCTCTTGTAGAATAGCTAAGGATGCTTGGGATACACTTACCAATTTATAGTAGGCAAGGAATGAGGCTCATGTTGCTTACCTGTAAATTCAGTTGGAGAGTGAGCACATGAATGAAGGAGATTCCATGGACAATTTTCTGATAAAGATCAAAGATTTGAAGGAACAATTGATTTCTATTTATGAAGTCTTGCCTGACAATTCACGTGTGCAGACTGTTTTGAATGGTCTTCCTGTTTCATATCAGAGTTTTGCTTGTACTCTTTGTTTGACGATGAAAGACAATCCAAATGCCTTAACCTTTGAGGGGTTACTCTCTATTCTATTTTAAGAAGATCAGTCTAGGCAGAAGAGGTCCATTATGCATGTTGCAGATCAAGCTTTCCTGGCTAGTGAAAAGGGAAAAGGTAAATGGAGCTCTTCTACTAGTAAGTAGAAATCGGCTAATTTTGCACAAAAAGGATGACAAAGACGACAAGAAAATGGAAAAGGAGAAGTTATTTTGCAAGTACTATAAAAAAAAATGATAATTTCATAAAGAATAGTCCAAAATTGGAAAAAGAGGCTAGAATGGTTGTTGCAGAGGCCTCTATACCGAAAACAAAGTCTACTAATCTAGCACAAAATGAAGAATGGACCCATCTTCTCTTGAACAGTGTATGTCTGTAGTAGACTTAGATGTTTGGTACTTTGATAGTGGGGCAACCAAACATATTACCTTGCAGCACAGTTTCTTCACTTCACTCAAGTCTACCCCTACAAGGAATACTATCACATGCACCAACAACTCCTCTTATCCTATCATCGGAGTTGGTACGATCATTCTGAATACTACTGATGCTAGTTCTTTTACATTGCCAGATGCTTTATTTGTGTCAGGGATCAAGAAGAATCTATTATCAATTTAGCTTTAGCCAAGATTGGCTTGGTTGTGAAATTTGTTGATGACAGATGTATAGTTCATGATCCGTCAAATGGTGATGTGATTATTGCTTCTGGCATTTTATGTCATGGGTTGTATAAGCTCATAGACTATGAAAAATCTATGAATGATTTAGCATGTGTAGTGCATGATTCTCAGGCTATGTGAGATGCAAAGCTTTAGCATGCATGCTTTGGTCATCTAAATTTTGTTAGTTTGCTATGCCTGCAAAAATCTAGAATGGTGTCCTCTTTGCCCAAAGTTGAGGCACCCGGTAAACATGTTTGTGAAGACCGTATTTTGGGAAAAACGTAGCATTCCTCGTTTTCCAAAAGATGGTTGAGTTTGAGGTACTCATAAATTGCAGCTTGTTCACAATGATGTCTATGGTCCTATGTAGACACCCTCTTTTGGAAACTATCTTTACTTCATGAGTTTCATTGATGAATTTTTCAGGCATGCATGGGTATATCCATTGAAAGCAAAGTCTGAAGTGTTTATGTGCTTCAAACAGTTTCTGGTTCTGGCTAAAAATCTATCAACATGTGAAATTATAAGTACATCACTTTCATGCTCGAGATACAAGGTGATCTATGTTGGAGTGTTCCCAAATCCATATGCTAGCAGGTAGCCATGTATCTTTTCACACCAAGCATGCGGTGTTTGTTTCAATTCATACAATGCCTTTTCCAACCTCCATGCTTTATTTTCGTGCCCTTTATAATTAAAACAATGGGGCCCAAAGACATACATTTCTTCATGTCAAATTTCACCATTTAAATATGTTTTTGTAATGGCCAATTTTATGTAAATCACAACCATGATGAGCTCCAAGTGCAAAAATGCTATGAATAATTTTCACTTGACATGTGGGAGCAAAGATCTATCAAAATTGATCCCCTTCTCTTGAGCCTAACCTTTGGAAGATAATTGGTCCTTATACATGTCAACTATTCCTTTAGATTATGTATAAGCTTGTATAGACACATAGTGTCAATGAATTTTTTTGAGAAGGAAATTCACATAAAAAGGAAGTGCCATTCTTTATAATGACATCAAATTTTGATTGCATAACAACAATCAAATTTTTTGATTCCTATGGTACATAAAAAGAAACATGCTCATTCTCATCATAGAAATTAAAGATAGCCATTGCATAATAGTCTGACAAAAACAAAGAATTATGAAAGTTTGAATGAGTATGCTACGATAAAGGTGCATCTAAGTTGCTCTCTCTCTCAAAGTTTGCACCAACCATTTAAGCATGGTCTTTCTCTTTGATACCAAGTCTCTCATCAAAAAATTCATCATGTAAATTTGCATTACAAATAGAATGATTTGTATCACCATTTAATGACTAAAAAAATTGACTTACTAGGAGCAACGTTTGATTGTCCATCTGTAAAAAGAGGCAACAAAGTCTCATACATATCCTTTCAGCTAACTAGTGTCTCCTTGGTACATAAAAGTAAGGACTTAATTGCAACTTCCAGGAAACCAACATCACGACTTACAAGAATGTATTTACTTTGTGGATTATACAAATGATTTCCTTTTCTTTTTAGAACTATATGAAGCTTAAATACATTCCATAGCCTCATCATCCAATTTTTTGTGTTATTGTTGAGGAACTTATGCATATGCCAATTTTAACCTCATGCCAAAAGCTATGTAGTAAAGCCTAAATTTTGACCATACACCTTGCCATTTCCATGATAGATCTATTGTTCCTCTCAGCACCTCCATTTTCTTTTTGTGGTTTATATGGTACTCTACAAAGATGTTTTATCCTAGTCTTAGCTAGAAATGCATTAAACGCAAAAGACATACTTCCCCCATCGACCAAAATGGAGGCTGCATATTTTTACATGTTGATGCATATTTATCCATAAACAAGGACTATTTAAAGCACATAAAAGCTTCAAAATTTTCGTTCAATGGATAGGTCCATGTATGCCTAGAAAATTTATAATTAAAATTCACAAAGCATAGGTAATTCCTAAATGAGCCTGTTTGAATGGGACTAAAGGCACCACTATGAATAAGTTGCATTTTATGTGCAGCTCTAAACCATCTTTTCCAAAGGAGAAATGATGCATTTTACCCAAAACATGTCCCTCATAAACATGCTTAGAAGCTGCCTCAAGTTTGGACAAAGAGGACACCCTTTTAGATTTTGAAATTGAGGCAAACTAGCAAAATTTAGATCATATTAGTGTGCACACAAAAGTTTTGCATATGAAAATAGCCCGAGAATCATGAACTAAACATATTGAATCATTATCACTTTTTGCATAATCTAGTTATATAGCCCATAACATAGACATCCAAGAGAAATGATATTATTACCATTCAAGAGATGATGAACTATATACATACGTGATCAACAAATATAAAAACCAAGAGTATCTTGTCTAGTACTAGAACGGATTACATATTGTTCTTGATCGATGGCAAACATAAGGCATTTGACTGTGTGACTATACTACCATTAACAGTAGTAAGGGTGATCTTTCCAACTCCCATGATAGGATAAGAGAAGTTAATTGCACATATAGTTTTATTCACTATACTGGTAGAATTAAGTGAAGTGAAGAGATAGTATGTTTAGTTCTGTAACTATCAAAATACCTCAAAGTATACTATACATATATATTAGTTGTGAGAATGTGCATCATAGCTGCACTCAATAGTAAATTACCATTTTCCATTCTGAAGAACGTTAGCATACAACTTTATGTGTAGGGACCTATGAACCAGCCATTCAAGCCTTTTTCTTCTTTTCCAAGTTTATAGACATTTTAGGAAAACTCTTAATTACATGATCATTTGCCTTACAATACTTGCAAAAGTTTTTCTGCTTTTCTATTTTCTTGTCATTTTATCTTCCTTCTTTGATTATGTAGCATTACTAGATTTTTGCTTTTAAGTAGATGAGCTCCATTTACCCTTTCCCTTCTCAATAACTAAGACAGATTTTTCGACATTAACATGCATAATTGACCTACTTTTTCTATATTGGTCTTCTTTTAGCAAAATGGAGACTAAGTCATCTAAATTTAAGACACTTGGATTTCCTTTCATCATCAGACAAAGAGTATAAGCAAAACTTTGATAAGAATATAGAAAAGCGTTAAGAACAATCTACACAAAAAACTATCTAGTAAGATTTCATCATTAGAAAGCAATTACTCTTTCAAATCCTTGATCTTTGTCAAAAAATTTCCATTGAATCTCATTTGTTCATATGCTCCCTCTTCAACTATTTTCTTAGGTAAGAAACACGATCCTCATTTCTTGCTTGGTATAGTGTGGTAAGAGTATCCTGATCATCTTTTACTATTTTGCATGAGTGAATGTGAGGCATAATGCATGTTTAATAGACAAAGCTATGAGTGCATGTTCTTGTGCACCTCTAGAATCTCAATGAAGCTTATATATAGTAGGTGCAATAAGAATTGTATTAGGACCAAGAAATTGAAGATCATCATTTTTGACACCACCTACATCACTTGGTATCACAATATTTACAAGTGTAGGATGACATATTTCAACATCTTGCACAGTATTCCATAATCTCTATTCTACCAATACATGATGCATCATGTATTCCCACAAGAGGCAATTAGATCCATCCAACGTATCCTCAATAGCCATTATAAAACATACATAATTGCTTCTCACCATGGCTAGTCAGTGTACCTAGATTCAAAAAATTGATTGTTCTAGAAAGGTTGAACAAAAATACCCACACTAGCTCCCTTAAACTAGTAGTAGGCTTTGATCTTCTTCTATTGTTGAAATGAAAAATGTATTCATGTTTTGCACAAAAGGATGAAATTTCCTATAGATTTGCAAATTTCACATGATTTTAAGACTATGAGCAAAAGGGTTTCAATGATGACGTGTAGAAATCAGAGACATCTTTGATACCAATTTTTGGAGCTCAAGGAATAGAAAAGCATGCAAAAAACATAGGGAATAAGAAGTACCTTGGAGCACAACACTAACTGTATTGCTAAATGAGTCTTTGAGATAAGATAAGTAGTCCATTAGGGTCATAGATATATATACAAGAGGAGGTTAAAACCCCTTAAAGAGGGAAAGAAGTTTCGCAACAATCCAAAGTGTGTTCACACATCACTACCAAAATATGTTAGCTCCTAGTGATGTTTTTCAGAGTTTGACATAAATCTACTCCTAACTCCCACAACAGAGGATACGTATGACCATGTGGTGACCAAATCACTAGGAATTCTTGCTCTTGAATGAAATAATTTTTTATTATCTTTGCATCAAATGCAAGCCATTTCATCCGACCCATTTACGAAGTGTTAATCAATGATGTAGAGAAATAAAATTGTTAAGAACTTCAATTTTCTTGGATCTCTTGGGACTTTATGCTATATTGAATATTCATTTTAACCCAAAAATAATCTATATGAAGCTAAGTAGGATACGATTTTGCAAGAGAAACATGTCAAATACTTACATACATCATAAACGCTATGCTAAGCCCCACGTTATGATCAGGTACCATTTGTTAGCTAAGATATTGCTTCCTCTCATCTCATAGGTTAGATGAATTCTAATTAGGTGGTGAATAATATGGTATTTTTGTATCTAACCTCGAGCATAAAGAAAAGAAACCAACAACTAGAAACTTCATGCACATGATGCATCGAGTTACAAGGTAACAAGATTTTCAAGGTCCCCATTTTTGAGTTTGAAGCGAGTTGGATATTATCTTGAAGTTTCCTTGTTGAGTGCAGGTAATTCAAACTTAACTTTAAGCAAATGAGATAAGCCTAGGTTAGTTAGTTCCTAACTAGATCACCTTTACTACTTTTGAAAATATAAAGACCTTTATGCTCAATAATATGTACCCTTGATCTTTCAAAGCTTGGTTTAACTAGCTTAAATTTTCCAAATTTTTGTATATTTATCCCCTTATTATTCAATATAATAGGATATCATAGGTTTGTTTTACCGTTTCTTCTCTAATATGCATTATCTAAATCTTTCTTAGATTGTATTCACTAGAAAATGTATTTCTTTTTCATTCACAAGGCATCATATCTCAAGCACCTCTAGGACTAAATATTAATGTGCTAATGAAAGGTTTCTTTAGTAAAAATTAATAATAGTTTATTTTCTAAGTATGTTTCACCAATCCATAGATGCTCTTATTTTATTATCAAGTGAAAAAAACTAAGGATTCATCTAGTGATCCTTAATAAAGGCAAGCTAGGATGTACAAATTGTAAGTTCGAGAAGTTCAAAATATAAATTCCTTCATGCATATGCGATCTAGGAGACATGAAAAATTGTAATCCATCATCTTTGCAACAAATTCAATGTATGGCAATACCTCTGAATGTAGATCTTGCATGATCGTGGAAAATAAGAAGGAAACAGAAATACTCTTGCATAGCCACAAAATTTTCCATAGTTCTTTTTACTTGTTTCAACATACAAATAAACCATAATATAATTCTGAAAATATTAGGAAACATAAAATAAAGAAGGATAAAAGACATAGAGAGTCAAATGACAGTAGAGAAATTTTCTAAAATATGATTAGATTAGCCACTCATCTTAAAGATTGTGATTTATTAAAACTATGTGACTAGTATGAAGAGCATAAGACTAGTGAACTCCTCGCTTAGAGATGTCTTCGGATCTTTACACAAAATTCGAACGAACTAGTAAGTTCCTTTAAGATTTATGTGGACCTGCAAATTTGGGTTTTGAGAAGTTTTTAGGACAAAAAATAGAAGGGGTTTTGTAGCTTAAAACTCAAAAACAAAATGGTTCCTTGATAAAGCATAATGGTGAAAGGTTAAACTAATGATAGGAAAGAAATGTAAAGATGAATCACTCTATCTCATTAAAAAAAAAACAATATATGATAGATTTACATGTTGAGAAAATAGATTAAAGGAACTAGACCCATAAACATAAATTGAAGGACACAAATAATATGGTTTAGGCTCATCTAGAATCTCAAAAATGGAAATCATGGAGTTCATATTTAGTTCACCAAAAAAAGAATATACTATTGACTCATGGGTGCCATATAGTGGTGCATCCCAGCACAAGACGAATCGAAAAGCCTGTAGAGGTCTATGCATACTTTAAAGGTATGCATGACAATGATCACTAGAAATAAGAATGTCCCATTAAGTACATCGGTACCATTTCATGGGATTAAGTAAAATATGGAATTTTTTGTATAGCTAAAAAGTTAGGAAAAACTTTTGTTGATTCTTGAAACAGTTCGTCTTGTCCAAGAAGGGAGATTCAACAAAAAAGGAGAAGGAATTATATCGTGTTAGAAATATTGTTAGAAAACGGAAAAAAAGGAACATATTTTATGACTAAGCATTTTTGCAGCTTATATTCAATTCATCACAAGTAAGCTATGGTAGTCACTGTCTAAACAAGAAGCTTTTGCATGCTCTTGTAGAATCAATGCATATTAATGTCTATGGTAAGATGTCTACAAAAGACTTAGGAACATCTTCTCAATTTCATTTGATTATCATTTATCACAATGGATAAATGTGGGAATACGATTTTTATTTATGGCACAAGGTCTTTCTAAGTTCAAAAAAATGACTAAAACATGTTGAGAAAGTAGTACAATTTCTTTCATCGTGAATCCATTCGGATAACGTTGGCCCCTGTAATGCAGTGTAGCTAATGAATGTTGTTTAAAAATGTTTCGACTCCCATTACTTTCGTCAAATTGAAATTTATACACGTGATTAAAACTCTGATAGCTAGAGAATCGATCTCTAATTCATGATTAAAATTGTGATGAAAACTGATGGCCCGTAATTCAGTGAAAAGATCGTATTTAAGGTGATGAAATCTCTAATATGGACTTACACAGAAGTCACGCCATCATCTAAACACTAATCCAATCGTCTGACTCCTGTATGAGCAAAGCTTTTGTAACTGGTTTTTGGTAATATTCAATTGGAGGTGAAGCAGAATAGGTGGTTTGCGCATGGCGCACCCAAGAGCTCGATCATGATAAGTTTATTTTCGGTATGCTTTTGTTCCAGTATCTTATCAGATCAAGCGGGTACAAAAACACGCTGCGATTTTGATATTTTCCCTGAAAGCAATATTTTCTGTTTGTACCTGCGCGGCGCGCGCTTGAAAACCAAGAAACGCACTTGAACAATTCAATGAAGCCTGAGATGTACATCACCATATCTCCTTAATAGTTCTGAGGTGCGATCAAGAAAGCGGGATCGGATTTCTTTTAGCAAGTAGGCTTGACACTGTCCTCCCATTAGGAGAATGTTTTTGCACCGTATTGCGAATCGCCATATTGTCTGTGTCGAATGTTTCGGTCCACTCTATGAATCGCCATATATTCTGTGTTGAATGTTTCTGTGAATCGCCATATTTTCTGTGTTGAATGTTTCTGTGTTGACATAAATCTATGATCGTCTTATCAACTCTGCCAGAGCGTTCCATTGTCTTTCTCCCACTTTTTTCCTCTATCCGCGAACGGCTCAATCGAGTAAAGAGATCTCTTTAATGGAGATAGCTTTCATGCAACTTGCACTTTGTTAAATGTCCAGATACAAGTGCTTCATTAAAGGACAGTATAATATTGATGCATATCTGGTTGCTTTCGCATAAACGTATGCAGCTTCTTCTCCACAGAAAATCAGTTACATCCATGTCTACAATGAAAATACCTCAAACCGACAGACCTTTACAGGTAAGCGTTCCATGATATCCGGAAACATGTAGAGCTCCTTCACCAAACGACAGCAGATATTCAGAGTCGAAAATTTCTCCGATTCTGATAGCCACACCTCTTTGCACAAGAGTCCAATGTCCAGGATAAATATCAGGCTACGAAAGGAATATCTACGCATCAATCCATAGGCAGGAATTCACCCAATCTCAATCTAGCACGAGAGTTTGATCAGATGTCGCCATTCTGTCAGGACAACAATAATGAACAAACGGTTATCCGTCTGTGAACAAGATAACGAGTTGGGGTGCAGCTTGCAGGTATTCTAATCCGATAACAAGACGCTTGCTCTTTGC
>CM035406.1:155706021-155711021 GCA_020310875.1 Ceratopteris richardii
GGAGCCGCCCACGCGCATATATGTCCATAACGCGTTGCAGCCCAGAAAGAGCTCCTCTCCTCTTCCACTCCTCTTGGGTGAGAGCACAAAGGAGATAGCCTCCTTTATACACACGAAAAAGGCGATTTCGAGCTGCAATGTGGCATAAAGGCACTCAGTTGACCCTACCTCCCTACATTATGGAAATTGGAACAAAGATAAACTAAAGGTTAGAGAAAATTCAGTTTTTTTTCTTGGAATTTGGAGGGAAGAATTTATGTATGGATTAGAATTTGGGGAAACCAAGGATGTACTCATGTATTATGGGCTGTGGAGATTGGTTATGGGTCATTAGCATGTTCAAAAAGGCTTATTTTTTCAGTTGTGAGCTCCCAAAGTACCTACTTTATGAAGATTACCATTTCCACTTCCTACCCATGATGTACCCGACTTCTATGCACCATAGCTTGGCCATACGATGTTCGATTTCAAAAATATTTGTCAAGTTACGAAGCTACACTCCAAACCTCTGCTTAAAGATCATCAAATTTTTATTTGGACAAGATTAAGTCAACCAAAATCTCTCTGCAGCGCTTCAGCAGGAACTAGGTAGCCACTTCCAGGCCTAGTTTTTCATCATTTGGCATCCAAATCTACTTTTTTCACTTGGCATAGCTTTATATCTTTGAACTGCAGGTGTTGGGCTACATATCTTGGACTACCAAGAACTGTCAAGTTTCAAAAGTCCTTCAGTTTCACATCCAGAAACTGTGAATTGGCCAGGGATGTGTTTAGATCCACCTTTATAATTCTTTCACTAGTTTGTACTTTGTACAGTTCATCAAAGTGTAAAATGAAATAGTGTTTAGAATCATTTAGGTAGGGATGCCACCACAGAGATGAGACATGTTCTTCTAGTTCTAGAACATTACCATGTTCTTCCAGTTTTAGAACATGAGGCTCGGTGGTTGCCCACAGTATGTATGTAGCTCTATTTTTGAGGATGAGAATATTTTCCAAGGGGGGAAAATGTAATAAAGTAAAGTCTATGATCTGAGGGTCTAGCCGGTTCAGACAGATCTGAAATTGGACACCGTTTGGTCATCCGTGTGTATGACCAAAGATCTCGAGTTTAGACTTACTAGGACGTCTTGTGCTCTTGTGAACAAGTGATCCACTTAGCTTAGTGGTTAAGTCTCATGGATGTGAAGGAGGAGGTCTTGGGTTCAATCCCCATGGGATACATGGGGAGAGTATTTTGCTCAAAGAGATCTAGAACCTTCTAGAAGCATCCACTTGAGTTAACTCAAGTTAACTGGGACACTTGGCGCACATGTAGTTACATGGCTGACACTTGCATGGTTAGTATCCACCTTCCCAAGAAGGCAGTCCCCTAGAGAGAGCTATATATAGAGGCATTTGGTTGGGAGCAGAGTCATCTCTCTAGCACGTGGTGGTCGTAACAATCATTCTCTTGCAAGAACCCCCTCTTACACATGTTAAGTATGACCCTCACATGAGTGCCAAGTGGCACCCATATGAAAGATCTTGGGCATTGCCCTTTATGGATAATGAGAGAAAGAGATACATGAGAAACCCACGCGACTAGGTGGCAGTAGAGAGAATCAAGCTCCATGTCCATCTCTGCTTTTCGTCTGCGTTCGTAATTGAACTCTCTTGTAGATTGTGCAAAGCAACCCCCAAAAGTGAGGGGAATCCTTGGAGCCAACATTGGTATCCGAGCCATCGATCATCCCACAAGACGAGAGCCATCAAAGCCCTCAAGTGAGCCCAAGAGCGAGTACAGATGGAGCCGCCCACGCATATATATGTCCATAATGTGTTGCAGCCCATGAAGAGCTCCTCTCCTCTTCCCCTCCTCTTGGGTGAGAGCACAAAGGAGATAGCCTCCTATATATACACGGAAAAGGTGATTTCGAGCTGCAATGTGGGAAAAAGGCACTCAATCGACCCTCCCTCCCTACGTTATGGAAATTGGAGCAAAGATGAACTAAAGGTTACAGAAAATTCGGATTTTTTTCTTGAAATTTGGAGGGAAGAATTTATGCTATGGATTAGAATTTGGAGAAAACAAGGATGTACTCATGTATTATGGGTTGTGGAGATTGGGTATGCGTCATTACCATGTTCAAAAAGGCTTCATTTTTTTAGTTGTGAGCTCCCAAAGTACCTACTTTATGAAGATTACCATTTCCACTTCCTACCCAAGACATACCTGACTCCTATGCACCATAGCTTGGTCATACGATGTCCGATTTCAAAAATCTCTATGAAATTACGAAGCTACAACTCCTAATCTCTGCTTAAAGATCATTAGTTTTTTATTTGGACAAGATTAAGTCAACCAAAATCTCTCTAGAGCGCTCATACCCAACTTCTATGCACCATAGCTTGGTCATACAATGTCCGATTTCAAAAATCTTTGTGAAGTTACGAAGCTACACTCCTAAGCTCTGCTTAAAGATCATTAGTTTTTTATTTGGACAAGATTTAGTCAACCAAAATCTCTCTACAGCACTTGAGTAGGAACTAGGTAGCCACTTCTAGGCCTAGTTTTTACTCACCTTCTCCATCTGACTTTAATCTCTTTAGACTTCTTCCTATTTGATTTTCCACAAGTGCAACATACTTCTTGAAGCAACTGAACACTTCATCTTTATGTTTCATAAAGTACAAGATAGTCCATCTACTAAAATCATCAATGAATGACACATAATACCTTGAGCCTGAAATTGAAGGGTCCTTGCTTGGTCCCCACACATCTGTGTGGACAAGTTCCAAGTACTCCTCATGCATGTAGCCTTTCTTTATAAAGGGTAACCTGTGTGATTTACCAAACTAACAAGCACCACAATTATAGATCATGTGTTTCTTGGATACATTAGGTATCCCAAGCACACATTGATCTCTACATATAAATCTCTAACTCAAACAATCTTTGATCTTTGTGATTGTAAAGTGCAATGTTTCTAGTTTCCTCAAGTTGAAATGTAAATAGTCTACCTATTTTCTCTCCCTTGGAAATTCTCTCGAATCCATGTTGGGGATCCTCCACAAATGCTCCATATTTGTTGAACCTAACCTACAAAGCCTTTTCCACTATCTGTCCAATAGTCATCAAATTCTTGGTGATAGTTGATACATAAAGAACCCTGCTCAACAGATTTCTATTCCCATAAGAAGTTTTGAAATTTCCTTCCTTGACCATTGAATGCTTTGTGTCATCACCTGTCTGTACTTGGTGCTTTCCTTTGGGCTCCTCAAGATCAGAAAGAAGAGCTACATTGCCTGCTACATGATTTGGATAACCTGAGTCAATATAGAAGAGGTGCTCATCATTCATACCTTGTTTTGAAGTCATATTCATAATGAGAAGAGAATCATCTTGATCCTCTGTATACTTGTTGAAGTCCTTTCTTAATTTGTATCCTCCTTGATAATTGTTATTGTAATTGTTGTTGTAGCCATAGTTGTAGCCTTGATTATGGTTGAACCTTCCTCTTGATTGTGAATAGCCACCTCTTTGATATCCTCTTCCTCTCTGATTCTTGAAGTTCATATAGCACTCATTTGCAGTGTGATTAGACAGTCCACATATGTTGCATGGGGAAGAGTTGAAAGGTCTCTCCCTACCTTGCTTACCTCCTCTGCCCCTTCCTCTTGAGTTCCTACCTCTCCCTACATAGATAGCTTGAGAAGTAGTACCTTCATCCTCTATTTTCTTGTTTTTCCAGCCTTTATCGTTAGTCTTTCCTTTATCTCTGTATAAGGCAGAAGAGTTGTTACCTCTTGATGGTTCTCCATTTTTGTTGAGCTTGGCTTCATGGGTAAAGAGTTGTCCCATGAGTGTGGGAGCGTTTGGAATCTCCATATCCATGTAAAGGTCCATAGCAATTGTGAAAGGTTCCCACTTATGATCTGCCTTGATGCCATTGATTATTTGTCTCACTATTTGCTCCTCTTTAATCTCCTCTCCTATGCTTGCCAATTGGTCAGCTACATCTTTGACTTTGGTTACATACTCTAAGAAACTCTGTTTGGGTTGCTTCTTTTGAGTGGTAAACTCAATCCATAGTTGATTTTTTCTAGCTCTTGTGTTGGAAACAAAGTATGAAGACAATGTATCCCAAGTCTCTTGGGAAGTTTTACAATTCCTAATGTGTGGAAGAAGGAAGTTAGAGCTAGAGTTAAGTAGATATGACCTTGCTAAATCATCTTTGGCACACCATGAGTTGAGTCTTTCAAGCTCCTCTCTTGTAGGTTGTCCTTTGCTCCTGAATATGGGCATCTCCTCATCTCATGATATGTATCCATAGAGACTCCTTCCTTGTAGATATGTCTTCATCCTCAAGGACCATGCTGGATACTTATTCCTATCCAATTTATCAATAAAAGAAGGAAAACCATCTCCCATTTTACCTCAACTTGCTCTGATACCATTGTTGGAAGAGATAGATGGATGCCTCAAGGAAGTGAGGTGGTACTGCAAAAAACTGCTTAGTACCTGTCCTATTTCACTTTGGGGTTATGTAGTAGCCCCTCTTAGCTTGCAAATAACACCAAATAAGTACCTATGTACTTTGGAGATGATGCTTCAAATAATTAGATCAAAATAAATTACTTTCCAAATAGCTAGTGATAAAAAACTTGCTATTTTGGTCTTGACACCTGCTAGATCTTTTGCTTAGTGCTCACAGTACACTAGCAATTGATCAAAGACCTTTTGACGGTGTCTAATTAGCTTAGATAGCTAATGATTAGCAGTGGAATCACGTAAAATGATAAACTATACACTAAGCAATCAACTTAGCAATTGGATGCTTACCCTCGACTTTTTAGGGACTATACAGTACAAGACCATTGAGCACTTCGAGGCGGATTTCTCCCAATTGGCTAAAGCAAAGGTCTTCAACTTTTCACCGATTGAATTAGACTTTGAGCTGGTTCAACAAGCTATAGAACATGAAAAATGATGGAGAGGTCACTGAGAAATGTTCATG